>JAODTR010008435.1:0-30354 GCA_025399935.1 Amblyopsis rosae | reverse complement strand
CCCATGAGTCACTCCCCCCCCCCCCCCCATCCCAGCGAGTGACGAGGAGTAGGAACACTCAACACAGATGGAAATCTCCCTCGTGACCACGGAGTTGTTGCAAATGGAGGCAACTCCTGGAGTAGAGAGACAGGGAAACGAAAAAGAGGTGGGGAGACAAGAGTGGGAGAGAGAGAGAGAGGGGTGAGCGAGGGTGGGGAAATGGACAGAGGACTAGAGAGAGAGAGAGAGAGAGGGGGGGGAAACAAACTTCATAGAAAGGGGTGGAGGGGGCAGCCTGGGAGCTAACCACTGGGAGGTTTGTCTGGGGTGTGTATGTGAGAGGAGGGCAGGGTAAAAAGGGGAGGATTGCTAGTTTGCGTGCTTGTGCATTTAGACTGAGTCTGAAGTTTGTAACCTAGACAGCAGGACACAGGTTTCTACGGAGACACAGCCACCATAAAGGAAGCTGCTAGCCGCACATTTATATCTTCTTTGCCTCTGTGAAACTCCTCATCTTCTCTCAGCCATCTTCTTTTTCAAGGTAACATATTTCATGGTTATGTTTATTGTAGTAGTGTGCAGGTTTGAGAGCCAAATTCATTATCAAGGAGATCTGGTGGGTGCGTGTGCTTGTGCGTGTGTGTGTGTTCCTGCTCAATCTTTTCAGAAGGTTTGTTACTGTATGTAGTTCACCCACAGTACGGTAACTTGATATGCAGATGCGCTCAGCTCTGAGAGGTTGTTGCGTTAGAGAAACTGTTTGGAGAAACTATAACACAGAACGGCCCTGGTCTACTCTTGTGGGTCAGGATTCACAGACACCAGTTTCACACGGCAAAGTAAATATGTATTCCATTTTGCGTAACGTAATTATTCCGCATGCCAGCTATGGGCCTCAAAAGAACGAGGTGACACGCCTTGTTTTTGGTCGAGACAGACATTTGGTATAATTGAAGAACTCCACAATAATTTTTCGGTTGACTTTCCAGTGTGGAGAGGCATGATGTGTGTGTTTGTGTGTGCGTGTGTGCGTATGTGTATGCGCATAGGAGTGAACCCAGTCATTGACCACTCCTGCGTGGAAAAAAGTACAGCCCACACCCATTATGATCTACACAAATGAAAAACAATTGGTGTATAGGTGTAAAACCACATTGCTATACACAACCGTGTAGAAAACAATGGTTCATAATTACATTTTGATGATTCCTACGTAAACATGAATTATAAAACTGACATGAATGAAAAGAATCAAGTGGAAGTTGATCAAGTTTTGTTGTATTTGTTTAAATGAATGAGGGATTGGGTGTGGGCCAGCCAAGTGAAGAGCAGGTATTCTTATTAACAGTTATTTTGAGGAGTGGCAGGCTTGTTGTAAGCCCGAGACAAGCCTGGACGCATCCATCCTCTCAAACCTTCCTCTTGTAACCGCCTCTCCTGCTTGTTGGCTTTCAGTTCCACCTAGCATGTCATAGTCTGATGGAAGTCTGATGGAAGTCTTGGGTAGACTTACACAACGTACAATACGAGAAATGCTCTGCCTTCAGTCCACCTTCAGTGGAGGGAAATCACTGGCAGTGTTCTAGATTTAGTTTACAGCCATGGCTTAGGGTAATTTAGCATTATGAAGCCACACCCTGGGTGGGACCTGCATCCAAGCCCTGTTGCTATGTGGGTGCGTGTGTGCGGTGTGCTATGCTGTCACCGAAGACATGAAGCTGACCAGAGCCTTTGTTGTTGGCAATATCGGATTCATATCAGTGTGTGTGTGTGTGTGTCTGAAAATGAGACGTTCATTACAATACCTCATAGTTCAGCACACTGCATATTAAATGATGAAATGTGGCTTGACAACTTTCTAATCCGCTCTCTCTCTCTCTCTCCCTCTCTCTCCCTCTCCCTCTCTCTCTCTCTCCCTCTCTCTCCCTCTCTCTCTCTCTCCCTAGAACGCCAGTCACCATGTTGATTCTTCTAGGTCTGATCTTTATCCTTCACATTGCAGGCGTCATCCTCCTTCTGGTGGCGACCATCGACAATGTACGCAAGCCGCCAATCAAATACAAACAGACACAGAAAGCCGTTGATATGTCGATGTCCAGCCTTACATAGATGCAACCCGGCCCTCAAAACACATAGAGAAAGATAGGCGTGGCTAAGAGACCCTCCAGGCCATAACTGCTCCAGCCTAATTCCTGACTGCCTTCCTCTCAATCGCTTGCATGACGTTCACGATAGGGACACATTCCTTGCATGGCGCACGCTGTAATAGAGCGAAGGACATGGCGCGAAGAAGACATAATGTCTAATAGCGCCATAGGGAAGCCTTCGGGCCCTCTGTGTTGTTTGGCCGGCCGCCGCATTCTTGGCATCGCCGACATACCTGGACATCTCGTCAGCGGTGCACGCGATGTTGTCAGAGTCTTTGTGCATGGGACGTTTTGGTGTGCTGTCACTATAGCTGATGTGGTTGTGTGCCTGAGCGAAGGGTCTGGAATGTTATGATGTTTAGCGCATGTCTGCTGGCAGATTCACGAGATGTGGGGCATCGTATGCAATATTAGAGTTACAATGACCTGAGGGTGTTCTCAAACAACTACTTTAAATAGCATATGGAACATCGTGATATCCTGGAACAAATGAATGGACTTTTAATGAAACATAACAAAACTAATGTAAACATATTATGAAATTATGAAAAAGACAATTTTCATCCTAAACCTTGAAATCTTCTTATGGCGACATAATGTTAAGATCTGCTAGAGGCTTAGCTGCTCTCCCCGTACCTATTTGAACTTTCCGTCACATTAAGCAATCCACTGGGCTAGCTTTTAAATGCTTACATTTTAGTAAGTCGCTTTAGTAGTTTCAAGTGGTCGCTCAATAATAATTCAGAAAACTGTTAAGATCTTTGCAGGCCTTTCATGTCAATATAGATAGTTGAAAGGTCTGCAGTACAGTATTGTCATGGTTACAGCGTGAAAGTTGTTTGATTAAAATGTGTTTTTTATAATCAGGCCTGGTGGATGACAGACACATTGTCTACTGATATCTGGGCCCGCTGGACGCTGGCTAATGGAACATGGAACTACACTAGCCTCCCTACATTCACTAGCTATCCTCAGGGTAAGACACACACACACACACACACACACACGCGCGCGCGCGCGCGAGCAGACACGCACACACTCACACGCACTGTGAGGAACCTATTAACATGCTAACCGTTAACAGCTATATACACCCTTAAGATATTATGAGGCAAATTGAGGTGTCGTGTATTTGGCAAGCCTAATATTTGTGTTTCTGTCCAAAATGTAGGGCTATTGCTTTTAGAAATTGTAGTACCATTGCAGTGCTGAAGAGATGCTGCAGTGGCTTTATAGGGGATATTTATTAGAAACCAGTCTTACTTAGTTTGACATAAAGTCTTAAAAATGTGTCTTGTTCTTAGTTATCAAACCAGCTTGTAAAAACCCATCCATATATAGCACTGTCTGGTTTACAGGCTCTCTAGTGAGCTTTGTGAAATACCAATTTTTATTTTAATCTGTACAGTATATTATTTACACAATTTGAGTGTAAATAACCTAGAGTACTTTACATGAATTAGCCAATAACACTCCTAACTTAAGTTCAACCAGGTTTAAAGCCACACAGGCGTGTCAAAGCAACATGAGCAAAGCAACATAAGCGGTTCTGTACTTGGGCATGCCGGTTTTGCTATTGTATTTAACAAATTCTCAACAATTCTCTTGCTCTTGTTCTTTCTCTATCTGTATCTCTGTCTCCACCTACAGACTTCCTCCAAGCGGTGCAGGCAACTACAGTTCTGTCCTGTATATTCTCCATCATAGGCATCTTTGTCTTTTTGGCTCAGCTATTCACGCTGAGTAAAGGACAGCGATTCACTCTCTCCGGCATCTTCCAGTTCATAGCCTGTGAGCATATTTTTTATGTTATTTTTATAACGGTCTTATGTATTCAAATAGTATACAAAAAAAAAAAGTTATGAATTTTGTGAGATTTTTTTTTGCTATGCTTCCATATTCATACATCTCTCCTCTCTGGGCTCTTTAACACAAACAGCTGTCAGTGACTGACCTCCTTCTAACGTATGTCTGTTTCTTCTCTCTCCAGGTCTGTGCATCATGGTCGCAGCATCCATCTACACAGACCGCTTCCACAATAACGAGGTAGGCTGGTATGGTTCCAGCTTCATCTTGGCCTGGATCGCCTTCGGCCTTACGTTTATCTCCTCCATTATCTACTTTGTCCTACGCAAGAAGACCGCATGAGTATAGAGTCGGACTGTCTTCTAAACAAACCTAAAGTCATTGGCTGGATTTACTCTGTCAGCTCAAATCTGCTTTTATTTATGAGCAAATGAGGCAGGTTCTTTGTGGTTTATAAGGGTCATGCCACATCATTGAAAGGAAAATCTGATTTGAACTGTTAAAGTGTAAATTCAGCTGTAGGTGAAACAGCCCTGGGTAAAAATGTAAGGGATTCTCTCAAATACTCTGCTTGTTTGAGTTGGTTGTCTGAGATTGATTAGTTAGTTCTATAGTTAAAGGCAAGTGAATCAATCACAGAGGATTTGCGAGGAATGTTTTTACCCAGATATTAGGCCGGATACCTTGAAAGCGTGTATTGAGCGCTGCCAAGTTTGCATTGATACATTTACATCAATCAATGTTTCTGGCTCTAATCAAAGACAGGTTATTGTCTCACAGGCTGTGGTCTAGTTTTGTTAATTTGTTGTTAATATGTTTTTTCTCTTACATTATATTTTGTGCACTTATAGATAAGGATGTGTTGGGGATACAATGGGAGAGTTTATTCATTTTGTATTTGGTATTTTAATATTAGTCCTTATTAAACTATATCCATTTTGGTCTTGATACCTTATGTCACTAATACTCATAAAGTGAGTCTTTATTGTGACAAAAAATATTTGAATGGCCATTTTGTTTAGCATATTTTTGTATATAATCTACTGTAAAACCATCATCATACTACCAAATATCATAAAACAATGTTTTTTGCAATAAATTGTGTTTGGTTAAGACATGATTTACAATGCAACATTTATATACAGTATATTACATTACTAAACCTGACCAACCCATGGTATTGTAATGATAATTTATATAAGGTGGGACCTTGTTTGTTTAAGTTGGTTGGTGGAACGTCAAAACATTTTATATGTTACATTTAAATACATCAAGTAGTGGCATATCAAGAAGTTTTTTTGATGTTGAATGGTTAATTACCAAGTGATCTTTTCACCCTCTTAACCTTAACCTTAAGAATTCACACAGAATAATGAGCTTGAGATGCCATGATGTGACCATGCACCAATGAAACTACTGTCAGTGGTGGACCAATGGCCATGTTGGATTGCATTCCAACTATGAATATGCATTTAGTCATTTGCAAGCATTTTAATACATTGTAACCAAAATATAATGTAAAATCCAGAACTATTTTTATATGTACTGCCAGCATGTGCCAATAACCACTTTAACAGACTGAAAAGAAAACCCAACTGCCTATGAACGTGTGATTTAGTGTGTAAATAACTAATGTCCATAGTGTCTAATGATGTTTTATTTTTGTTAACCATTATTTTTCATTATGAATGACAATGATACTGCTTTGTTCCATAATAAAACTTGATTTACATATTTCTATTCCCTTCATTTACATATACGTTATTTCAGTTTGTCATTGAGAATCATAATGATCTGATAAGTATTCGACCTCAGCTAAAGACAAATGAATGACCACGGAAAGTAGGACAATCTCAGGCCAAGTGATATATTTTAATTTGTATAATAACATGTTCACAAACCATAAACTATTAGTCATGGATTCTAATGACGGGTGTGGTTCCTACAGCTTTGCTAGCCCACTGTATGCTGACCAAACATAAGCTAATAGAGGCTTTTCCCCAAGCAGGCTCACAGAGAGCGACCATACAGCAAAGACAGTGTTGGGGCTGCAGTCACAATGGGCTGTACACCTCCTCTAGGCCAGCCCTGGGGGAGACACTCTCCCCATACTCTGGCAGGGGGAGCACGGAGATGGCCGACGAGAGCAGGGACAAGCGGTGGAAGGGGGAGACGGGTGCCGTGTGTGTGGGAGGAGGAGGGATGGTGTTAGATTGGGGAAGCGGGAGGGAGAGACAGTGTGCCGGGCGTTGGGGGTCAGAGGTCAACCGGGGGTGGTAGTAGGGTGACAGGTGGGAGACCAGCGGGGGGGGTCTGCTGGGAGGACAGGCTGACGTCCGGGTGAGCGGGGGTGTAGTAAGGGGCCGGAGGTGGGACGCCCCCCAACTTGAAGCTGGAGTGGCATCTGTGGCTCACCCTCAGAACCTTCTTGGTGTAGTTGTTGAGGGTGGAGACACCTGCAGCCATGCAGACTGTGAAGGCAAGCCAGGCTATACTGGATAGAGGGGCGCAACAACGTTCTGTGTGTATTTATACGCAGGGTTGGGAAGTAACTACTTGTAACTAATTACATAAAAACCTGTTAAAATAGTAGTAATTAGATTACAGGTATTTAAAAAGAAATGGATGATTACTTCTAGGACTACCTTCAAATTTAAAAAGGAAGTTTGCAGAATAA
Organism: Amblyopsis rosae; assembly: GCA_025399935.1. Lineage (NCBI taxonomy): Eukaryota > Metazoa > Chordata > Actinopteri > Percopsiformes > Amblyopsidae > Amblyopsis > Amblyopsis rosae. The sequence continues at coordinate 23,742 of JAODTR010008435.1, read as the reverse complement.
AACTGCATAAAACAATCGATTTTTTTATTAAGCTTTAATTAACGTCAATCAATAATTTAAATGAAATTCTATTTTAATCTGATCTCCTGAGCAACATAAACGGTCACAAAAATATTAATATTTGAAAGCAGTAAATTACTTTGGAAGGCATGTCAAATAATAATGTTTAGGCGTGAAGTAATCTGAAAGTAATTATGATAACAGATTATGTTACTACATTTAGGTAATCCAAAAATGACATCACTGATTATAATTTTAGTCTGGTAACTAGTACCTGTAACGGATTACATTTAAAAAGTAACCTACTGTACCCAACCCTGTTTATTCGTTACACTGTGTTTGCATGTCTATTAACACATGAACATGTATTCATGCTGTGGGTCCATATACATACACTTTATGCCTTTTGTGACCACAGGTAGGAGAATGTGTTTTTTTAGGGCTGTCAGGCGATTAAAAAATGTAATCACAATTAATTGCGTGCGTTTTACGCAATTAATTGCGATTAATAAATCATATATTATTATCTGTTCAAAATTGAACAAAAAGGTTTTTTTCCCAAATGTATATTTTTATAAAAAGAGCTTCATGCTAAATTTTAATTTATTTGATTTAATATATCTTGCATATCTTTTTAAGATTACATAAACGGTGTGATTAATCCCGATTAAATGTTTTAATCTCTTGACAGCGCACATTTTTTTTACTCCATTAATGTGTAAATCTTCTGCATGTGCGTGACTGTACACACACACGTACACACGTGCGTCTGTGTGTGCATGTGTGTTCGTGTGCACGTGTGTGTGTGTGTGTTAATTAGATACACCCACACATGTACTGTAGGTATGCATTGACTCACTAGAATGCCCAGGAGTAGCCATAGCTGTGAGGCTTAAAATCTTCTGGCCCCATGGAGGCCATGGTCTGAAACACCTGCATGAACATCATATGGGCCACCATGCCTATCAGACCTGTTGAAGTACACACACACGCCACTAAATGTGGGGATGGCGTTGGCTGCCTCTGCCACAGCCATGTCTCATATACAGACACACACTATGGTTGCTGAGCAGACCTGGTCATGACTAATGCACGGACACTTCCTCGGACCTGGGGTGGGTCATTCTATGCCATATTTGATGGACCACTCATAATTACCTAAGTACAAATGTATTAAATGTCTAGAATGTGTTAGTTACAATGCGGCACAATGTGATACATATTGTGTTAAATTCTTATTGCTAAATCTTGTTGGCCTATCGACACCTATTGTAACTTAACCGTCCTGGAGGGGTGGATTCCTTCCTCTGTGGTCTCTTCACAAGGTTTCTTCCATTTTTCCCATGTGGTTTTTAATGGAACTTTTTCCTTGCCCATGAGAAGGAGCAGGTTAAGGGTGTGTTGTTTGTTTCCTTGTGAAATATAGGCTGTACAGCCCTTTAAGACTTCAATGTGATTAATTAAGTGCTAAATAAAAAAAACTTGACTTGACTAAAACAACTCTCCAGCAGGGGGCACTAGAAGATTCTCCCCGTTCTCCCCCTCTTGATATAAAGCTGTGACAAGAGGTTACAGCCGGTAATGTAAAGTTTTCCTTCTGACCTTCCAATGAATTTAACGGATACTACAATGAGGACAGCTATGATCCAGTCCATAGTTTGCAACAGTAACTAAGGTAAAAAATGGGTCACATCATCATGTAGTTAAAATAATCGGAAACAGCTGGAAAACAGTAGTATTGCATGTATTGCAGAAACAGAATACTACAATTTAATTCGGTAACGTTTGTAGCCTAAATCCATGACGCGTAATAATGCAAAGCGTTGAATACAAGTTCATGCTTTTCATCACAGAACATTACTGTAGATATCGAGTATTTACAAAGCCTACATATTGGGAGTAACACTGGGTTGTGGGTGAGAGAGAGAGAGAAAGACAATGAAGCCTGCACTAGTGCTCAGATTACATGAGTTTGTTTGTTTTATTGCACAGTACCTCCCAGGACAGTGAAGACAGCTGCGAAGGCATTGAGCAGTTGTCCCCAGCGCTGTGCGGAGGAGTACGTGGCACTCAAACCCAACTGCACAGACAGCAGCATGCAGCTGATGAACAGCAGACCAACATACATGATCTCCATTGACAGTGACAGCCACATCATTGCTGGGAAAGAAGTAGGACATAAGAGCCGAAATCGGCTTGTCAAACTGCCAGCAAAAACACACAGTCTACAGTATCTTTAAATTTTTCGACATTATTAATTCAAGCAAGTCAATAAAAGCAATTAATTTTAAATCTTTACTTATCCTTTTCAGAGCCTGGAGTCAAAGTATAAAACCCGCGACATTTTTCCTCTGAGAATCAAAATACAAGTTAATGATCATTATTATAGAATAGGTTGCTGTAGCGGTATGATCTATAATCCTCTAGTCTGCCCCCAAGAGGTATTTTCGAGGTATACGATTGACCTGTGACACATAAAGCTGCTATTCCAATGACTCATAAAGAGGAAAATCAGATGTAGATATTGTGGGTGTAAATGTAGATGGTCAAGCATGAAGCCATGATTAGTCAGTGACAAGTTTCCATCCAAATAAATTAATGAAAAATACAAATATTTTTCAATCACCTCACATGTATAGATTTATAGAAAATACTTCCCATAATGCTTTCCATATTCATTATCAATAGAGTTAGGAAAGGTTCAGACAATACAGTTGACATTCTCAACTTTCAACAGAAAATCAGATATAATAACGGTTAGATTTTTTTAAAAGTAAAATACGCACTCAATGAATGTTATACTTGTATTGAAACATGTTGTCAAATATTTTCCAAAGGCAAAGCTAAAAAGTTTAGAATCAGTTAGAATGGGATGGTAAAACCCAGCCATTGGTTTGAATCCTATTAACCTCTTTCTCCCTGGGTTTCTAATCCGTAAATTGTGTCCTGCTTTTGACGTCTAAATCTTCGCCAGCGGAACACACATACTAGATAATCCTTTTAGGGAGGCACACATGATATACACACAAACACACATGCGCGCACACACACACATACACACACACACACCTGAATCCCCAATTCAGGTTTCCTCAACTGAGTTTCCCATAATAACCCATTTCATATGCTTTCCCACTGTCTCCATACTGATATTACAAATGTATGTCCTGCGTCTGTGTAGATATTCATTTAACCTGGGGATATCATCTGGCATAAGCAAACAATCACAAACTCTTCAGCCTGTAAGCCCAGGGAAGGTATTAGTGTAATAACGTTTCATAATGTACTGCAGCTGTATTTGGTTGCTTGTTGTGTAAAAATAGTGACAGTTTCAGGACCAATCCTATCATTGTTTCAAATATATATTATTTTACCCCTTCTTCTATTTTCTAACCACCTTTTATGGGGAGAGGGTGGATTTAGGCCACATTCCACCATTTTCCCAGTATTGGGAGAAGGCACCAGTGATTTTTCACAACAAGCAAAAATCTGTTTTCTATTTTGAAAACGGGAGAAAGGGGGTTGGTAAACGTTTTTCATCTTTTTTGACTGTTATGTGGATAACATGAATTGCTTTTTATATTTAGAAAGCATGGGATGCATGCAATATGCTATGTGTATTTAATGAATACATCCAGCCAAGATGAACTGAAAACATTCCTGAGCTCCTGTACAGCTCCGTTACTGCAAGGTGCTAACATAAACCTTATGTAAAGTGGCAAAAAGCACTGCCAAGACAATAACATTACAGCTTTCAAAATGTACATTGCAGTTGCATCTCATGACCAGAGGGGGTACAAATCCACCACATCATCCTTTATGCATCTTTAAGGGATACCATTTTAATGCACCACCATCTCCTGTCAAACACCTCTCTCACCCCAGGTATCTGTGTAGATGTTCTCCTGACAACTCACAAACAGTCCTGTGTGGAAGGCCGGGAAAACGAAGCGGTCATCTCCGGTTGCCCAGGAGAACTGCATGCTGGACGAGTTGGATACCCCAGGCACAGGAATGCAGTTTGTGTGCTTGGTGGGGGAGCAGAGCGGCTTGGGAACCTTCTGTCTGCCCACGCACCAGTAGGGAGACATCAGGGCCGCTGCACCCAGGAAGAGAGACACCATGGTCTGGATGAAGGAGAGACGAGGGGTCCGTATCTGGTGGAGGAACGCCATGGCTCATGGGGTGTCAGGGTGGCCAATGCTGGAGAGGCAAGAGGGTTCAGACATTTGTCACATATTGAAAACACATTGCTAAAATAAGACTTTGAAGATTGACATATGGTGTGTTTGTGGAGAGGAAAGTGTAGAAAGAGATGTGAAAGTGGTGTAAAGATAGAGAAAGGATGAAATAGAGGAGAAAACAATGGGATTCACATCCATGGAGAAACAGACAACAAATGGTTAAAGCCCGTGTCCTTTATGTTATCTATTGCAAAAGGCAGAACAACTTCAAATGCTTAGCTGATTCCCCTCTAGGCCTATATGCTAAATAAATTGGTTACCAGGTATAGAAACAATGTTACAACTGTATCAGGTTCCTGGATGAAACACCCGTGGGTTGATTAGTGGAGGGGAACGGACGGTTTTCATGACTAATCAGTTTACAATGTACAAACAAACGCCTGTGGGTGAAAGAAATTCAGCAAACCTGCTATAATTAGCAACTGCCATTGCAGGAATGTCAGAGGAAATAGGTGAAACCTGCAGACACTGTGGAGCGGAATCATCCTTGGAAATATAACTTGGAAAACAAAATCACTCACCTGTTATTACCTGCTTGGTCCTCGGGTTCTCAATGAGAATGTTAAGTGACGGTCAATGAACTCAGCCCAGCTTCTTCCCGTCCAACAGTGTGCCATCAAAGTGTTTTCGTGTACACTATCACAACCACCCTCACAGGCTGTGTGATTGTCATTCCTTGTGACCCAGCATCCACTGAGATGATATTGTGCGTGCAGATTAAATATACAACACAAACAAGGTGACGCACACACACACTTTTTTAATCCATCCACTTGATCCCTGATTCCATCTTGTTTGTTTCATTTTTATCCACTGTATACGTCTAACTCTTTTCTGAATCCGCTTTAAATGCTCCTTTGCTGTTAAATGAATGCAGATGTCTCCCAAAGCAGCGCACAGCAATGCACCAATACAGTCCGCCTTTCATGCTCTAGTCGAGTGTGTGAATGGTGTGAACTCATTTAAAATGACTAAATTGCTTCGGATGAGATTCCACAAGAGGGGGCTGTTCAATGGATACCAGACTTAATCCCAGGCGAGTCACTGCATACATAGGCTTGTCTTTAAATGTTTGTATGGAGATGATCACCTTTAAAAAGGGAACATACAGCATATTGATATACACAGTAAGGTCTGTTGTAAGATAAAGGGTGGGACAAACCCATACCCTCAAATCATTATATTCATTTATTTGGGGTTATTGCAGCATCATATTGTAATTTGTCCAAATGTTCCAGATACAAACAGTATCTTAAAAAGTATTATATATGAAGGGTGAGTGAATTTCACTATGTTAATAACAGTAACACAATGTTAACCAATGGAAGGATGAATTCAGTGATGGTTGTTTTCCCTGAAAAATACCCTGAAGCAGCAAGCCAAGCATTTCCCCCTTAATCTAAAGACACCCCAACAATGAGGCTGACAGTTCATCCCTATCAAAAAGTGAGGAGAATTTCATAGAATGGGATTCATACATTCTAAATGTTTAAAGTGTATTAAAAATAAAATAAGAGAAATATTTTATTTTTTCTTAAGAAAGGCTAAAAGCATTTTCAGTGTAAAATTTTTTTTTTCCAAATGCTGCTTAACAAGTGTTCACAATCCTTGACCTGGTGCTGTGGTGCTTTTAAATCTGAAGAGAACATTTAATGTTGAAATGGCTGCCCCCGTAGCTTTACTTTCTAGCAATTCTGCACATCTAACATCTCAGATGTAGAAGAATAAGAGAGTAAGTGCATTAGAGAACAGTGATTACAGTGTTTGTGTGTGTGCCTGTGTGTAGGTGAAAGTGAAGGCAAAAAAGCAAATAAACCAATAATTAAGTATGGAAACATAAAACAGAAAATTATTTGAAATGGGAAAAATAGTTCAAGAAACATTCAGAAGGTCAGGGACATTCTTGAAGCATTTTAAAGTGTATTCATAATTCATATACATATTGACATGTTTCTAGTACAGCATTGTTTTGATAGTGTAACTGGTTTCTTTCAGTTCAACTTTTTTTTTTACAAGAATAACAATAAAAAATGATAAAGACAACACCACATATGACTCACTTTTAAGTTTTATGGCAATGCTTCTTTTGACTGGATTTTGCATCTCCCGATCGAAACGCTATAGTGCTGTTGAGGGACTAAGGAACCTATTCAGTACTTGGTAATGCTGACTCCTCATTGATCAGTACAGTTGGCCAGTCACAGCCATTATTACGACGTCCTCTCCGACGTATTGTTTCAAAACACAACTCCCCCGATAAGGACTGAGAGCTGCCAGTCAAACAGATCCTCCTATGCAAAACATCCTGCATAAATGTAACAGGATACTCATTAAGTGAACTGCAGGACACAGCGCCTCACGAACACAGGCCCGTGTGTCCTGTCCTTCGTCTTGTACCAGGCAGCTTGGTCACAGATGGCAGGCATGCATTAGTCCATAGGGTCATCTCCTCCTAACAAAGGACAAGGTCCGCCCCTTTGAGCATTACAAACATTGTTTGTTTTTTTTTTAGCTTGAAAAATAAGTATATGTCCGTCTGGATCTCATGAATACTATCTGTACCGTAAAAACCCCAGGGATGAAAAATAAGTAACACTTTTCAAAAAGGACAGAAACATCAAACTCCCACTATCAATATTTTCTCAATTGCGCACAGTCACCTGTCATACACACACACACACACACACACACACAGCTTTTTAAAAGGCAACCGATGTCCACACTCCAAGGCAATAACATCTTTGTGGCAACTCGACCCTGACATTCCAACGTCACCCAGGCTGCTCTTCAGGAATGAAAAGAAAGAAAAAAACAAAGATATACATATATATATATATATATAATAAAATAAAAATACAATGATATGTTAAGAAAGTATAACATGAGATAGATCCAATTCATTTATATGAGTAAATACTGATGCAGATAACAAATAAAAATTATGACTAAAATAATAATAATAATAATATTAATGGTTATCATAATATATGATAAAAAACTAATTGTAAGCAAAAACCAAAAATTCTCTCCTTTTCTGGATTCTACTCCTGACATTCTCTCACTGCCCAGCTCATCTGAAATGCTCCCAATGACACAATACACTCAAAAAAAAAAGTAAATCCTTTCAAATGAAAAAGAACATAACAAGTAAACTGATAATATATATGACTAGGCTCGATATATAGAGTTTGTGAGCCTAGAGCAAGCTTGTTTCTTGAAGATCCTTGTCTTGTTTTGTTCCACATAGGCCTTTGTTGATCTCCTGTTTAAGTCAGCGTTCCAATCCTCTTTTGTTGCTTTCTCTCGTCCCACATTAAAGTAAAGAGTAATAATTATCTTGGCGGGAAAAAAGAGTATTTTTTCTCTCCATTGTCTTGAATGCAATTACTGTATGTTGATTCCTGGTGTGAAATTGTACATTCCCCTTAGTTGTCCTCTCTGGCAGAGATGTCTGTCTCTTATGTCAGTCAGACAATGCTAGTGCTGTCTCATCGCGTTTGAGGCTTCTTTAGATACAACCCTCAATCTTCTGTCGCTCACCCTTACCTTGGGAGAGAAAAGACACGGAGATCGGGGTTAGAAGCTTTTCACCAGTGTCCGCACAATGTTAACACAGAAGATGAATACAATTTACAGATAACGTGCCTTTCTCCTACATAGAAAGCCTTTCTGAGCAGTGGTGCAGCACTGACAGCAGGTTGTGTTAGGAAATATGACTGTGTGTGTCGAACAGATGTATTTTAGTGTGTGTCTATGGTATATGCATGCATTTTATATGTGTTATATAGTTAAACAGAAATGTTTTCACTCCTATACCAAATCACATAAGGGCTACATATTTTATGTAGACCGTAGGCATTTCAACAAAATTTCTACAAATATCAGGACCATGGACCATTTTAATACATAAATGGGTATAACAAAAAATAAATATATATAATATATATTTATATTTTAATAATTATAGACTAGTTATGTACTTAATTTAACATTTTATCAAATCAGAGAAAGGTCATCTTTGGCTACTCAGGCTAAGTTAATTTACTATTGAAATACAATAATATGTTGAACAAAAACAGAGAAGAAATAAAGCTTAAAACTAAAGACAGATAAAGCATGATAGATGTATTGCATTTTTGACAGTTGAAGACAGTTTGTGTGAAATAATATATAGAAAAGCTTAAGTTTCTTAGCTAGCAGGTCTTTATTTTATTGTCACACATACCTGAATAAGAAAACATACAATGAGCAGCCTTGGGTAAATAAATTTCATCCATTTACAATTTCCATTTGTAAGAAAATGATTTCCAATCCAATAATATAAAATGCAATTTTTACTAAGCCATCCTGAATGTTGTGATTCATAGTGGCCAGATCAATAAAAGTGGAGTAAATGGATACCAACATTTCCCACCGTTACTTTTCTCACTCAGAAGCCAAACCGCCACTTTCATAAACCACACACCGCAACAACAAACCCAAATGGAGTCTGAACTCACAGCTTCCAGACTCCTCCATCTGTTCTTCTTCGCTGGTATTCTCAGCCTCTCTCTGACTGCTCCAGGTACACAGACTTGCCTGGACGGCTAGTCTGGGAAGACTGGGAGAGAAAACAATTGTAAGTAGGACAGGAGCAAGGAAGAGAGAGAAAACGGCTAGGCTTATTAGTGGATTAGTGCAACTTGAAAGTGAAGCAAAACAGCAGAAAATGTATTTTCCCTAGAAATGATGACCAACCTCTCCCTCTTTACCTTGTGCTTCGGACACCGCAGGGAGAAGTTATCTTCATTCAGAGAGCAATCTGGATAGGGGAGAGCAAAAAAATCATGCTGAGATGGGTCCGCTCATCTAGCCACATCTCACCGCAAACATTCAACAACATACTCAGAGTAAAACATGACTAGGAAGTCAGTGCCCTAGCAAGACCACGCCATGTTAAAGGTGCTTTTATTGTCACATACACATAGCGACATTTGTCCTCTGCATTTAACCCATCCCTCAAGGGAGCAGCGGGCAGCCGCTGTGCAGCGCCCGGGGACCAACTCCAGATATATGCCAGTGCCTCTGGTCAGTGGCAGTGACAGGAGAGAGTGAAACTGACATGTTTTTTGAATAGTGGGGGAAACCAGAGCAACCCAAGCAGACACGGGTAGAACATGCAAACTCCACACAGAAAGGCCGGCACGACCGGGGTTCGAACCCGGGACCCTTCTCCACCGTGTTGGCCCAGTGGAAACAGGCAACTGTCCTGCTTAATGTTAATTCAGGGAGGTTATTATGAGTTCATTTACCTGCTTCGACAGCACACAGGTAGTGGTATCGCAGTGTGCAGCCTTTGCTGTAGCAACCCAGGGTCGAGCCAACCATCTCGCAATAGGAGCAGCTCTGAGCAGAGACAGAGAGGATGCAGGCACATTGAGAGAAGCACAGAAGCAATGTCAGAGGTTCAAAATCAATACGTTGCATATCCTAGTACCAGACCAAATCATAAATGGCATTGCAAGATGATAATAATAAACATGCTCTATTAATGTGTTAGTGAGGCATATGCACAGTACGTTGATCTATGGATATTATGTTGAGCACAGTACATGTACTTCACAATGCTTCTGATGAAATGATCTACTTGCTGACAAATGTATGCATCACAATTAATTAAATGCTTTCACGAAGGTTGGAGGTTGCAGTTATGCTGAGGTGCAACAAAAGTCAAACAACAACCAGCTCATTGCCAGGGCATGGCCTTGGAAATGGGCCTCTCAGAAAACAAAGCAGACCAAAGGTAATGTACGTAATACTCACTGTGTCTCTGGCACCATCCAGTGCCTCCTGCAGGCCATACAGTCTGCCATTGACCAGGTAAACCCCGCTGGTCCACGCTATACAGCCTTCGTGGATCCACAGTTCCTCTGGGTCCATGGGCATCTGCGGAAGCTGGGCCAGTTGGACCAGGGGACCCAGGGAGTCCAGGGCTGGGGGAGGTGGCTGGAAGGGCAGGGAGGCCTTGTTGTTGGATGGCACCATTCTAGGGGAATCCTCGCTGGATTTGTGCCGCCTTTTAAAGCGCGGGTGTGAGGTCAGCTTTCTGTGCTGTGGTCTCTGCTGAGACTCGTCCGTGGGCCGCTGTTGCATTTTTGCCTGCGGCGGGTCAATCTCAAGGTTGGGCTCTCTCTTCAGTTCAGGGATAGGTCTAATGTCTAGATTGATATCCCAGGAGAGGGAGGTTGTTTTACTGGTGGTGGTTGTCGTTGAAGACGGGGTGGTGTTACCAAGCTTACCGGACAGATACATCATCATTTCCTCTGCTCCAGGTGGAGAGGCTACTCCAACAGTGGTGTTAGGAGATGAAGGGTTTGTCATCAAGCTGACGGCATAGTCACTCTCATTCAAAAACTTAGTAATGTGAGCATCTTGTTTTTGTGTGTCTTGGACACTACTTGAATTTGTGTCTAAACTTGGTCCAGTTTTATTTGTGCCGGTGGTTACTTGACATTGTCTGACCTGTGGTTGGTTCTTGGGCAGCTTTGCAGCATATTCAGCTGGATAGTAAGGCCCATAGAGATCTCCAAGATGTTTATAGTTTGCCCATTTCTGACAGAGGCAGCAGAGCAGGCGTCCAGAGTGGTTGGTCTCGGTAATAACAGGGCCTGAGACGACATAGCTAGATGAAGGAAGTGCTTTTCCTGACTGCAGGGTTGTTTCAACTTCATCTGACTCCCTCTTCTCTGTTTCCCTGTCTCTTCTAGAAAGCTGGGAGGAAAGAGCTGAGGACAGAAGAGAATCCAATCCACTGCCACCTGCTTTCCCCCCGACTACACTACGCTCTCCCTTCATCTTCTCCTCTTCAGCGTTAACGATGGTGCACACTGCCCCAATCTCTGGTATTTTCCTCTCCACATGTATGTGCGGTACAAACAGACCCTTTCTATTTGGGTCTATGACACCTCCACTGGCACTCTGGCTTCCCCCTGCCTCTGAATGCGTATCTTGATCAACTTTGGCCATTGATTCTGCTGTTCCTCTCCTCCTCCTCCTTTGTCTCCCTCCTGCCTCTGTTGGCTCGTTGTCGTCTTTCAGACCTCTTTGCCTCCGCCGGCAAGGCTTGACCTCCGTCTCTGGCTGTGTGTCCTCACTTTCAGCATCCACTTTCACTACTTGTGTTAAAATGGGCGGTGCCAGAGGAGGGGTGTCCCTATTGTCTACTGCGGGAGGAGGCACTGGGGGAGCTGGTGTGCTACTGGTGCTCTGTACTTCAATTAACGGGGCCAAAACTGCAGGAGGTGTAGTGGGCAGAGCTGAGGGCATGCTCAGCATTGCAGTAGGAGGTTGGACTTGAGCTTGGGTCTGAGTTTGGCCTTGGCCATGGGCACGTTTCTGTTTATTAACGCTCCCAACAGGCCTGCCCTTTTTCTTGCCCGATGGGAAGTAGCCTTTAGGTACATTACTCTCTTGAAGTTTGGAGTCTTGTGGGGACAAAGATGACCTTCCAGAAGACATCTGATGTTGCCCTCTTAACATGTGTCCCTGGCTGTGATGGGGTGGGGTGGTCCCATAGTAGTCACTGCCAGGGTAATCATCAAATCCCATTTCAGTTTCTTGAAGTTTCTGTCTCAAGAGGTTGGTAGCAGAGTGTTCGCCCCTCCGTGTCTCCAGCTGCTGGTAAGTATTAGTAAAATGTTGGATATCAGACAGGGCAGATGAAGATGGTGGCGGGGAGCCCTGGACTGGGCAAGGTAGAGGCGGGGGAGGAGGTAAAGGTCCTAACAAAGCAAAGTCCTCTTTATCACCAGATACAGACGCCACAGAAGTCCCAAGCCCAAAGTCAAAGTCTGCCTGTTTGAGGGTTTGGGATGTCTGATGGGGGTCACATGGGTAAGCAGATGGGGGCAGCAGACCAGTTTCGTCAACTCCCCTGAATGAAATCATGTCATTTAAGGAGGAACTTTCATCCAAGTAACCATCATCCCCTCCTCCAACTCTGGAAAAGTGTGCTAAATCTTGGTCTTGTGAATCACCAAACTGTGTCATTTCAGAGTGAGAGAAGCCTGCAAAGTGATCTGACTCAGCGTTAGCATGACCGGTTGGCCTCTTAACATTTGGTGTGATTTTCTGCACTATGGCCTCCAGTTTTAAACCCCGTCCTTTCCGGGGAGGGAAAGCCTTGGTTTTACCACCGGATGGAGAAAGAGTCTGCATATAGGCATTCTCCCCCAGCATAGGGGATGAGAGTCTGGGACATGGTATATCTGAACTGGAGGAATCATCTTCATTGTGATGGCTAGACTCAGAATGGGCTCCGGGGGAGTGATGGGAATTTGTGGCAGCCCTCTGTTGAGAACTGTCTTGAAGTTGCCTCTTTGCTGGAATAGGGGAAATGAAAGAACGGACTCTCCTTCTCATCATTAATGGATTTGTATCACCAGAACCTCCAGGTTTATTCTGACGCTGCCCTTGTGATAAGGCGGTGTTCACTTCAGAAGAAGGTTTGGTGGCGTTAGCTGGAGGAGCTGGTCGAGGTTGTTTAGATTCCTCCACAGCTGGTCTTGAGACTTGAGATTCAACTGTGTTTGGGCCTGCTGCTAGAGTCATTTGTGGAGGTAGGAGGCCATGTGAGGCAACAGGGGTAGCAGAAGGAGGATGTGTATGAGTTCTATAATAGGGGTCTCCCTCCATCATCATGGCCCCATCTCTGGTGGGGTGTGTCGACTCCCACATTTTCATATCATAATAAGAACTTGAGTGGGAAAGTGGAGGCTTGCTTATGTGTTGTTCATTAGGTAAAATGGCAGTTTGTGGAAGCATCCTTTGTCTCTGCTCTAATTGAAGCTTATGTCTTCCCTGTGAAAGACCAGGCTGCATCAGCATCTCCTTGGGCGGCCGGTTCATTGCCGTTACCCAGGCATTCATGTCATGCGGGTCATGAGCAGACCCACGAGTGGGAGGATACATCTGAAGCTTATTTGCAGACTGTGGGTTTTGCAGATGAGTTTGTGGGGATAAATTGTGATAAGGATGATGGGAGGGAAAGTGGGGGTTGCTGCGTGGCATCATGCTACCATCTCTTCCATCTCCAAATCGATATCCAGGAAAGCTACTTGCATGTCCTGTGGATAAGTCAACACCGGGGTGATAGGCTTGGTGCCTTGATGGTGGAGATAATGGATTTGTACTTGTTTGGTGATGGGGCATGGGAGTCATGTCAACATTGCCTCGCCTGTAGGAATCAGTATTCACAACAACAGAGGAATGAACAGACTTGGAATGGAAGTCCACATCAGTGTCTTTGGCTGTACCACTACCACGATTACCAGTGTGAAGATGCACAGCTTCTGGGCCTGCCTCCTTTAGTGTCCTTTCAATTTTCACCACTGGTTTCTCACCAGGTTCCTTTATGATCAGATCACTGACCGCTGTTGGAGAAGAAAATGGCTGTTGAATCACAGAAGCGCCACTCTGAATTTTCTCTCTCTCTCTCTCACTTTCCCGGTCCCTCTCTGGTGTGCTGCGCCGGTTTGGAGACACATCACAAATGACAGAGCGTCGTTCTGAAGACGGGACAAATAGAGAACCTGATGATTTCTGAGCCTCAGTTTGACCAATGCTGCCTGTTAGTGGCTCTGTATCTTGCAAAAGGAGCTCTTGTACTGCAGAGGATGGAGTGGGCATATTACTTGGCGTTTTTCTTTGTGGCAAAGAATAGTCTGCTAAGTTAATATGTTTTGTTGGCGGAGGCAAATGCTCTGTGGAGGATGGCAAATGACTTAGACCCAATTTAGTTTTTTCAGCATTTTGCGATGCTTTAGTACCTGCCATTTCTGACTTAACAGAGAACTGAGGGTTAGTTGCAAAGTCAGGCCCACTTCCTTGCTTATGGTTTGGTTGAGGGTGCTTTCTAGAGCTTGTCATTTTGGAAGCTTGAGGGGAAGCCTCTGCCATTCCACCTTGAATCCTCATACTCTCAGACATGCCATATGCATGTTTAGAGTGAAACTGTTGTTGACCCTGAAGTTGGGCAGGAAATGCTTGTTCAGGTCGGCCATAACGTCTGTCTAAATTATAGCCCTGAAGGACTTCTTGTAAAAGGCTTGGATACTGCTGCATTTGAGAATTATCCTCGTGACCTCTTGCTCCCATACCTTCTCCTCTCTTTCTCGATGACTCCACTACAGAAACACCATCTTTTGAATGTAGAGAGCCAAAACTAGACTGGGACTGGTGGTACCCTGAATATCTATTTGATTCCATTGCACTAGCTGGACCAGGCCTGCCTCTGCTCTTCATAGACATATCTGAGCCATATGCTGAATCTGGGTAGCCATATTTTTGTTGTCCAGGAATCTGGGGCCGTCCAAAATTAGGTTTCTGGTGGAGTTGGTGATTGGAGGAGAATACACTCAGATCCACGCCCTCTTCTCCATTATGACTGCTAGATTCTCTAAAGTAGGAAAAAGCTTGTTTGTCTTCAATACAGTTTCCTTGGAGTTGTGTCACCTTTTCTGTGTGATTTCCCTCAGACCGAGTAGAAACAATTACACCAACACTGCTAGCATTTTGTTGCTCTGAGGACTTTTGCCCTTTTTCATTGTTGTGTTTACTAGATACACTGTCTGACCTGTTTTCTTTGTTTTGACAATCTTTTACTCCCTCTCCCTTGATTTTATTGGTGCCTTTATCGCCAGCTTCAGAAATACACTCATTTTCACTTTTAATTCCTTCATTTTTGATTTCTACTGTCTTCCTTGTGCCATACCTATTATTTGGACCAGAGGAGCCAGGTTCCGAGAGACAGTTTGGTTGAATAGTAACACTGGAGGCAGACAATGTGGAGACAGGTGGCCTTGAATATGAGATTGGGCCAGGCTCAGATGACTGAGAACCAAAGGATGGAGAGGAGGATGCAAAAGGGATGCGGGCTTCAGATGCTTTTGTTTCAGAAAGACACTTTTTTTTTGACGTTGGCTCAGAGGCGGTTTTCCCATGTGATGTATGCCCAGTCTGAGGTTGGTTTTTACTTTGAGATGTTGGGTAGTAGCTAGTCGGTTCAGATCCACTGCTTGCACCACTCATCTGCCTCACTCTCTTGTGTTCTCCCTCTGAAAAGTGCTCATCTCTCTCCACCTTGCCCCCCAACGATCCTCTCTCTGTCATTACTAAGTCTTCATCAGCTCCAGCTTCAGAGCTGATGCCATTACCACCACCAGCTGCAATTCCCTCTCTAACTGTGCTAGTGCTAGAGGCAGCACTGTCATTTCGACTCCTGGGTTGTGATGGGGTCACTGAATGTGGCGTCTGCTGCATTTGTGCAGGATCTTTTCCCTTCTTTTGTGAAAGCACAGTGTCAGTGAGCAGCATGTGTTGCACTGTATTTGGTAAATTGGCTACTTGGGAGGTTAATGCATTTAGACTGTTCAGGCCTGCATCTTGCATTTTGTCAAGATGAGACGGTGGGTAAACGGACGAGCCATCTTCTCGGGGTCCAATGCCTGAACCAATTCTGCTCCGGCTGGTGGAGGAGTGACTGGCCAGGGATACATTTATGCCTTGGACTTTCTGGCTGCCACTGCTACCACAGCTGCTGATGCTGCTGTTAGAGTTGGGTGTGGGGCTTAACTGAGGCATGGTTTGCAGTAACCTAGGGTGGCTACTCCGAGGAGGTGGAGGAGGGTGTGAAGGACCATGTCCAGGAGGATTTCCAAGTGCTTCCGAGACACCCATCAAAGGGGATGGAGAAGAGCTACAGCTAGGGGATTGCACTGCAGAGGCAGCCGGAGAAGGATTGGACACAGGACTGAAATTTTGGTTGATCTGGGTCTGTTGAGCATTTGAGTGCATTGGCGATTTGGCGATTTCTTGAGATACTGAATGAGGTATATTGGGATTGGAGGCTTGGTGATGTTTACCATATATTGAGCTCGCTGCGGGGCCATGAGGCTGCATCTTGATAGAGTTGTCATAACCTACTCCTAAATTGTGCTGTGAGCTGCGTTGCTGTAGTGTGGCTTGTTTGTGGAGTGAATGTGTCTGAGGGGTGTACGCCGGAAAGCCGGAAGCATGGTAACTCGGCTGAACACTCTCCAAAGGCCCCGCATTGTTGGCAGCGACTGAACCGGGGACTGAGTTTGAACTAGAGTTAATATTGGGAGAGCTGTTGATTCTGGGATCAACCCCAGTTGTAGCAGCCCCATCGTGATATCTCTGTGGAGGGGGACTGTACATTCCCGATGACCCGGTGGATGCTGCACCCTGTGGGGGGTAGTGTGGGTATTGAGGGGTCATTCTATTCCCAGGGTGAGGATAGCTTCTATGTTGCTGTCCATGGTGGAGAGCTTGGTAATTCTGTCCATGCTGGCGGTGTGGCATCTGAGAACCTGCCACTGATTGCATTGAAGGGTTCTGAATTATAGTGTACTGGTGTGAAGGGGAGAATGCGCCGGCTCCCCCACTACCAGCAACTGAACCAGCAACAGAACCAAAGTCAACTGGGTATGGCGACATCATGCCAGATGATGATGATGCGGAGCCTGATCCAGCATGTCTGTACTGTTGAGGTATATGGCCATCAATGTTCGGGTACCCAAAACCTGCCCCATACCCCATAACCCCACCACGTCTCTGTCTGTCCTTTCCACTCATTGAAAAATAATAATCCATGGCCTCCTTTCGGTAAGGATTGTTGCCACTGTGAATGTTACCCTGTGTTAGTGTGGGCTCCCCAGCACCTCGGTTTCTGGTGCCATATACAAGCATATGGCTTGCCTGACTAGGGTGGTGATGGCCTCTGTGCAAGCCCTGCTGTTGTATCCCTGCGTAATCCTCATTCATCCTTGGGGATATCTGGAGGTCTGCTGGCTGTGGGGGGTAAGGAGGACCACTTCCTCCCCTCCCATTAAACCCAGCAGGGAGAGATGGTGGAGCGGAATTGTTAGAAAAATTCTGCATTTTTTTGCCAAAAACGGAAAAGTCAATGTTATATAAATGAATTCCTCCTAATCAAATTTAAAAAAAGGCTTATGGCAGTAACTGTACATAAAAAAAGAGTGCAAGTCTGTGGGCTGGCAGTAAAATAAGAAAATGCCTTGTAAATGTCCACCAAACAGAAGCAAATTAATATATCAGATTCTATAATGAAAGTTGTAGCAGCAAAATGTGAATAATGTAAGAAAGGCTGACAATAATTACATACATCTGTTAAATAGTCAAATAGACAAAAAAAGACATCCACAATCTTCTCATGGTAAAGATGTCTGTAAAAAAATGGACAGCTTCAAGCTCAAATTAAAATTTGAAATGTGTTCAAGCAAGAGTAGTAGTGGTTCCACTGCTATAAAATATAAGACGCTGATGCTACAATCACTCCCAGGGAGTTGAAGCAGTTTGGCACTGAGTAGACATGGATATTAAGCACATCTCTCACAACAGATTCAACCTTAATGCCCTGTATGTATTCTTGGCTATAATATCGGCACAAGCAAACAGACTATGCTATGATTAAATTGTGTCAGGATTCAATGGCATCCTATGTGCAATAAAGGGTCACTGTTGCTATTATAACTGGTTTTTGTTGCATCAATCCTCAAGTCCATTCACGTGTATATTTCTAACAGACTCACGCCCATGTGAGAAAAAATCTGCAGTAATGCTAAAAAAGATGTTAAGATCTCCACCCAAAGGCAAACACTCCATTGCTTTTCTTATCAGGCCTTTGATGCCAAGTCTGATTTGTTTTGAGATGTTTATGTTCTTTGTCATTCCCCTTGAAATAATATTTGCTTGTTTTTCTGTTGTTTGTATTCAGTTGAACTATCTTTTAAATGTGGAGTCTTTGGTCCCTATTTAGTAAATGTTCTCTGCTTGACTAGATGGGTTTAAATCCTTCTTCTGTATCTTCAGAATTTTCTATCTTACCTGTCTACATTTTCTCTCTGTCAACCATCATATTTTTCTATCTAATTCCAGGTCACGAACATTCCAGATGAGCAATCCATTAGTTCCTCTTCAATCAAGTCAGTCTAGCTTCTTGTTTTTCTGTCTCTCCCCAGCATCTCCAGACAGGTTCATTTTGCCCACAGCTGCTGACCAGCAGCCTGCATACGATGCTGAAAACACAAACAAATTAAATAAAAATGAAAAATAGTTAGTGTGTGCACAAATGGAATGGCTGCAATTCTTAATGATACACTGGTATGATTAAACCATTCTAATCTAAATGTTGTGCTATCACATGAAAGCCATTTAAGTACTATTTATGGTTAAAGACAGCTTACATTTTCTGCCTATAGCTTAAATGTATTTAATCATAAATATGTAAAGAGCACGTGTCCTGAAATCCTTGTGTACTTATTTGGGAATTTATATTAGTTTTTTAAAGCCAAACATTACAAAAATACAACTGTTTCATATTAACATTGATACTTTAATTGCCATTGTGAATACAGTCCTATGTGTGGCAGATCAGTCCACAATGGAGGTCCAGTTCTAGGCGGTCTCTGTTGAATGGTAAACGATTGGGTTGGTTTAAACCAAAGTGAGCTAACATTTAGGCATCAAAACAACAAAGGTCACAAATCCTTCACAGGTAAAAAATGTGTGGCCTTGAATATGCATTTCCCTTGTCGCCTCCTTATTATAAGAAAACAAAATACAATTTTGTTATTTAAAATTACATTCTTGTGTTGGCTGTAAGCCGCTAGCAAAACAAGTCTGGAAAGCCTAGAATCATTTTGAATGATGTGTCCAGTAGCAACTGAACTTTCCAATCAGCGTTGTGTTTATAGCTATACGGGCTAAACGACCAAATGGTTCATTAAATCAACAGCCAAGTATTTTTTTGAAAGTACCTACTTCTCTTTACAAACAGTTTCAATGTGCTATGGCTCGGCAGATGGAGTTGTGACAACAATCCATCTGGCATGTCAGGTTAGTAAGCAGCAGGGGCAAGTAAAATGTTAAGGTACCTTTAGGGTTCAATGCCCATGTGGGTAGGCTACTGTATGACAAGCATTTGTTTTTCTTAAATTCACTATACGGAATGAGTCCAAAATCCCTACTGTTTAAACATTGTAGACCTGACCTGAGCTATACAAAGGCTACTGCCACTCTCTCAAATTGTAACGGGTAGTGATGATATAGTGATACTGTTGTAGCCTAAATAAAACTCTGGCATCAATAAACAGCAGTAGAGACACTGGAGGTCACACGGGTCTATGTTGTTATACAAAGTTTTCTACTTTCTATTTGACTTTTAGTAGTAACTTGTTTATAGACTTCTACTTTATCACCCCAGTGCGACTATTTCACAATACGCACATTGAAAGATTAAGTAGCCTAATAGCAGTGATTTAATGCAGTTAGTCAGCAGCTCGATGGCTTTGCTATCTTGATAATTACAGTAGGGCACACGCAGAATGTTGTTACAGTCGAATCAAACGTCAACCCTGTTCTGCTCTGGGTGGTCTTACGTTGTATGACAACACAACAGTGACTTCTGTAACTTTGATTTCCTAGCTAATACCCAGCAGGATACACGCAATACAATTATCTAGTGAGCTATCTATGCTTCTGCCCGGTAACGCGTTAGCTACGATGCCTTATAATTTGCTGCAAATTAAATGCGTGAGCTAGCTGCATATGTGGCTAGTTAGCAACAACGACTAGCCAGCTAACAGTTTAGCAAGAAACCAATTATACGCTTATTACATATCAATAAAATACAATGTGCGCAGCATTTGGACCATTAAAACAGGCAAGGAGGAAAGGGCAGACATGCAGCCTTTAGCTACAAACAAGAGGAGATTAGCAGATGTGTCCCCTATACAAATTCAGTGGTACCGTACTGTAAGGAAACGGGTTAGCACAAATAACGTCCACTATCCAGAGAACCATGGCGTGGATGCTGCAGTACACAATAAGCATGACCAATGTGGATTATTCACCCCCTACTGTAAATATGCACCGCTAGCGTTAGCCATGCAAAGGCAAGTCAGTCAGAGGCATGTTAGCTCGGCTTCTCCTGGGCGCATACCTGAGAAGCGAGCGGTACAAGGCCCCTCGGATCGTGAAAGGCTGTTTTGTGGCAGGAAACCCCGGGCTTGAGTCGACCGCTCCGCCGCTTTTCCCTCACCCTCATACGTCCAGACAACCCCGACCAGCGGCGGCGAAGTCGGGGGGCCAGTCACGACACTCAGATCCCGGACCTTATCCTCCGGTTCCCCCTTTTTCTTTTGTCCTCACCTCCAAAAAATGATGAGAGCGGAACACAATCGGGAATCCTTGTAGGTCCCGTAAAGCAGTGAGGTCCATACACCCCCGCCCCCTCCCCTCTCTTGTTCCCTCTTCGCTCTCTCCCTCTTTCACACACCGTTTAGGTGATTCCGCCTATCTTTAACTAAAATGAAACATATTGCCACCGCACAAGCCTTCGGTTACACACGAGGATCCCAAATGTCAGTTTCAGTAACTAAATAGTATTCCCATGCCTTCAGCAGCAGCTCGACATATTCGTTTTCCTGTTAGGCTTGTGTGTTTTTTTCTTTTTTTCTTGCAACAGAAAGACCGCCTTGAGAATGCATACACAGTCATATTCCTGCACCCCCTCCCTCGTCTCTCTCCATCACATCCCTCAATTTCCCCTCCCTTTCTCAAGTATTTGCCTTTTCACTGATTCACCCTATTTATGCCTTACAAATGAAAGATTATAAGAATGTTGCCGATTCAAATTGCACTCCTTCCCTTGTCTGGGCAGACCTTTTGGGTTCAGATCCTTTGTTCTTGTTTTATCTCTGGAGTGAAAGTGAATTAATGAAGGCACCAGCATACAAAGGCAATATGGAGTGGAGACAACAAGGCTGAATAGCAAGAGGGGGAATTGCAGATTATGAATGAGTTACAGATTAAAGGCCGTTTGTGGGCAAATTGGTTAGCCTGCATCAGGAGAACATTGCGGTGCAATGGATTTAGCGGATCAGTTGATTGCAGTGGCTGATTGTGATCTACTCTGCATAACTGGATGCTGACATGTGGACCTACACTGTAATGGTATTTTATTTTAAATCAACTTTCATATAGCCTAATATCTACCAACAGTTAATGTTTGACATAATGCCATAATGTTATCAGGTACACGAACAATAACAGAGGTACGGAAAATTATTGTTTTCCTATTAAATTGTGTCTCAGCCGATCTTATCTGCTCTCGCACAGGGCCAGGTGACGATTCACTCAAGCTCTCCCGCCATTATAACGGTGTGCCCCATGCCCCCATCCACACTGCTGCACTTTTAATGTAGTACTGTGTTATACAAGAACATACACAAACACGCACAATCGGTCACAGACGTATATTAATGCCGCCGCACAAAGAAGCATATAAAAACGTCCATGGCGCACGTGTGTCTGTGTGTGTGCTGGTGTGTGTGCGCGCGCGCGCGCGCGTGTGTGTGTGTGTGTGTGTGTGTGTGTGAGACGTGTGCGCGCCCGCAACTGCATGCACTGCAGTCATTCACTGGGCTACATCTTAGTCCATCAGTAACAACACTACAATGCCTCAGTTTCGAAACAACAATTCACATATTTCATTTCCTTGCAGATACACGGCTATTTCTATCATGGTTGCCATAGCAACTGCATCACAGAACTCTAACTGTGGATAATTTGTACAGCACATATCTACATTGAGTCTCAACATGTGCACGTTATTGAAAAAAAAAACGTTTACGGATAAAGAAATACACGAAGTAAATCAAATAAACACACAGCATTGTAAAAAATAATAATAATTGTAGTACCTTATTAGCCACTATAAGGACCTGAGTTTGATGGTTAGCTAATAAGGCACAATGATCTGCCTTGACTCACTGAATCAGCTGGCAAGGTCACAACATTTTTAAAAATGGTGGCTCAGGCACTTAATTGCGTTCTTTGTGAGGAAATAATTATGTTTTTAATACATAGACACCCCCCACTCCCACACACACACGCACACACACACACATACACACACATTACGATACACCAGACTGCTGCATCAAATGCTCTAAAGACATTATTACTGTAAGTGCTTTCACTTATACTGTATATTACAAATATTGTCTTTTGTCTAACATTGTGTGTGTGTGTGTGTGTGTGTGTGTGTGTGTGTGTATGTATGTACAGTAGGCCTATATACAGTGTATGTTATACTGTGTGTATATAAAAAAGAAACATGTTAGGTTAATTCTCCAGTCAGTGCCATCATGTGACCAGTGACACTGCCAACAATCTGGAGTTGGTCCCCGGGCGCTGCACAGTGGCTGCCCACTACTCCCTTGAGGGATGGGATGAATTCCGCTACTTGTATGTGTATGTAACAATAAAAGTACCCCCCCCCATATAATAACATAAAAACATAAAAAACATATTTATATATAAATATATATATTCAACGCAAGATGTTTTGTGACAATAATGATCTATTCTACTGTGCAGTCAGTTCTAAAGACTACAGACAGCTAGTGCTCATGGCCCGGCCGTTTATTTGACATCTTAACGGTTAAGAGCTCTTGATGAATCCCATAACACATGTAAGATAAAATACCATTATATCTTTATGAGTTATATACAGTATGTATGATGCTTCTGTAATATTACAATGAAGACCACCATTAATGGGTTTTCGCACATCCCACCCATGGTCCCTAAAAAGATAGCGAGCTTCAACATAAATGTAGTCTGGCCAAGATATTAGATAAATATACAAATAATAATTACTGTAATAACAAAAATAAAATAAAAATATTATTGCTACACATCTATATAGCAGTTATATTTGTAGTTTAGTTTATAATTAATTAAACATTATTTATCAATAATATTACTTTTCTTTTTAAACAATCTATATATATATATATATATAGCATTGATTGTTTAAGGCATTTTTATAAAAGAATCCCAATAAACAACACACTTTGGGAACTTTACCCTTCATATGTTCTCTTGATATGCCAATTACAATCTGTTATCCATATCCTGACATCATATGCTGTTGATCTGTTGGTGCTGGTGTTATGCAAATGGTCTTGAGAGTCTTGATGCCAATCAGACTACTGAACAAGCAATTAAGACTCAGTTGGAACCCAGAACCATAACCTGAACACACGCAGAGAGAAACAGTGGATAAGTGCATATGCCACATCATGTGATCACATTCATTGTAGGCTGGCATTGCATGTCAGATTTCATGATAGATTGTGATTGCCTATGAATTTGAAAAGCATTATTAACATTCTATGGCAAGGGTTTCAGCATGTCTGAGACTGTGGGAAAAAGTGTAATTTCCCGAACCATAAAATATGACACCAGAGTGTTCTTGGTGTCATATTGACTGTAATACTTAGATAAACTACAAAATACAGCAGCCACGCAATATCAAAATCTAGCTATCCATCCCATCCATCCATCTTCATCCGCTTATCCGGAGTCGGGTCGCGGGGGCAGCAGCTTCAGCAAGGGACCCCAAACTTCC
>JAODTR010008434.1:0-55992 GCA_025399935.1 Amblyopsis rosae | reverse complement strand
CTTTGATATACGATAGCAGTCTGTTTTGAAGAAGGCCTTAGAGTCCCAATGAGAGACGTGATATGTCAAAGTGGTCTGGATATGAGGGGTTTATTGTGGTTGCTTCCAATAAACAACGTCAGCTTCTAAAATATTTCTATATTTTTTGCAGAAGGTTTAACAGTCCCAAAACGATCTAAACAACTGGAATAAAGATCCTCAAGGACCCTGGGTCTTCGACTAAAGGATGTTGAGCTCAGCTTCAAGGCAGACTGAGGCAGGTGTACTGAAAAACAAAAACAAATGCATTATTACCGTCATTTATTTCATTCCCCCCAAATAGTAAGACTATTTTTCACATTCTTTTTATTTTATCTAACACTGTATAGAGTCTCACTCTGAACATGTCAAAAGTTGCATGTAGCATATATTTATCATAAATATTTGGCTTCACGGCCCATGGTGAGTGAATTCCACTGAGCACCAGAGAGAATGGCTTTCTTTGACACAAATGTGGGCGTTGAGCTACGCCTTGCCGAGCGAGTGATTATCTCAGAAAAACATGAGGAGATTCTGAACACAAGCAGCTTTCATGAATCTAAAGTGGGCCAGAAAGACACATATCATCTATTTTTACAGCTCTCAATGTCCATCTTTTACAATTACCGTGACTCAAGCTGTCTCTCATTATAATAATAATGATGATTGAAATCCCAGATGTCCCCACCTGAAAATATAGTTTTTAGATTGTATTTAGTACATCATTTCCAATAACTCTCATCGCCTTTGCCACTGAAAATCTGATGTTCTAAATGAGCCCTCATGAAAGAGTCTAGAGGACATTGATTGAAAATGAGTGTCTTGACTATTAATTATAATGATACATTTTAAATTAAGATTTTTGCATTAACATTAAAATACTTATGAAATATATTATATTGTTTTATATGGTAATTATAATGACAGTAGTATTTGTACAGTAGCCTATACTAAAACATCAAAATATAACAAGGTTATAATTTGTTATTTCAAATTTAACACAAGTTCACCATGACTTTTAATTGAACTAAAGGTTCACATCTCGTCATCTGTATTTTTGGTCAGTTCATTTTCGCCAATCTTTGACAATTTAGACCCAAAAATATAAATAAAAGCAGCATGGCTTTTACCTCAACGGACACATGTTGCACTCTGTGTAGAAATGGTCCACAGGCTAGTTAATCCATACTCTGGTGGCAGGTCAGCAGTGAATACTTGGTCGACAGTGACCCTGAGACGTCAGTGACAGGAATGCTAGAGAGAAGTGGCTCTAGGGTCTCTCTCTGTGGGTGAGGTGATGAGCTGAAGTAGAAAGAGCCGACCAGCGTTGACACCCAGGGCTGGACGGGAGTGGAGGCTGCCCTCCCAGATGCCAGAGGAGGCCTGTGAGGCAGTGGGCAGAAGCACGCATCGTGTGCACGCCCATGTCAGTTTGTGTGAATGTGTCTGAGTGTGTCTCCCAGTGCCTGGCGTACGGGCACAATACCCCGCTGTTCTGCCACGGCCCCCTTCCTACAACTAGTCCACCTCAGTCTCATTCTGCTCCCCCCGCCATCCATTCAACCCAACAAACACATTCTCTTCTTGGGTTTTGATCTTCATAATAACTCTCCTGTTCCTTTTATTTGGGCTTTTCAACTCCCTGTTTAGTCTTTTAAAGGGTTCCAATGACGTTTCCATTTTCATGAGGACGGGAGCAGTGATTTATGCTGTTGGAGGCCTGTTTTTGTACTTGTGTACAATGAAAGTATAATGAAAGCCATTACATAATCGAAAACATTATGTATAGTAATACAAGCATGTAAGGGTTAAGATATAAGTAATTATCACCCTTAATGTGCAGTATTGATTCTAGAAATTCCATTAACAGTATAACAAAAGTATCCATGGAGATTATACAGTATAATAGTATGTACACTATATAGATTGTTAGATGTTACAGACGTTTGAGGTGATGATGAGGGGAGCAGCATTTTTTCCTCCATAAACACGACCAGGGCTAAAGAATGGATGTAGTCTGTCATTGAAGGTGTCCGTGAAGGTGTACATGTGGACCCCGGTCTCCACCGAGTAGAAGGACACGCGGCCCTCCGTGTAATCCAGAAACACGCCCACCTTCGTGGGATTCTCATCTAATGCCAGGTAGGTCACAGGAGATGTGTTGGCGACATACTGGCCTCTGGTCGTCAAGCTTAGCGTCCAAAAACCGTTGGATGGGCAAACGGTGAACTTGCCCTTCCTGTTTATTGTCTGCTTGACCACGCCCAGGTTATACTCAATCTTGTCTCCGACTTCCACCTCCCAATAGTGCTTCCCTCCGCTGAAGCTCTCTCTGGCGAGGATGTTTGCTACGCGGTCAAACCTCTTGGGGTGGTCTGGCACCTCCTGTACCTTGTCCGTGTGTCTCACCTGTTTCCTGTCCTCTGAGACAGCCAGGACGGGGTGTGCTGTCTTGGCACTCAGGTTGACCTCCACTAATATGCGGGAGAGAGAGAGATGATCAGCCTCAGGCTAATGCTGACTGATATTCACAAATGAAAATGACTTGGTGCATAAATACATACCTGCATGTCTCTGGATTCTCTTAAGCTCTAAAAGGTAAGCAAATACAACTTCAATGATTGTACATATAACAAGACAGCATACAAAACAATGGATTTAATCGGTATTGTGTTACACATATTTGTGTGGCTCACCATTTTTTGAAAGCCTGTTAACCTCTGCTCTTATTTTATTCATCATGTCTGACAATGCCCTCCTGGCAATCCCAAGACAAAGATCAGGTTCCATTGTAACCTTGGACCAATCTTTCATGTCAGAAGATGTGACGTTCTGGATGGGAAATACACTAGAGTTATAGCAGCAATACTACTGGGGCTTGCTTTTTTCAGTGAATGACTCAGCTGCTTACCAACGTGGCGAGCTCCTCGTCAATGCTATCCTCACAGTCGAGATGGAACTGAGAACCTTTGAAGCCGGCGTTCTGCCGCTTCAGCTGCTTGATCTCCTGTTCAAGCTCCTTAATGACGGCCTTCGCTTTCTTCTCCTCCTCCCTCTGCTTCTCCTCAATAGTGGTGACTACGACTTTGTGGCTCTTCTCTATGGTGTTCACCAGTGCAGAGAACACTCTGTGGCTCTCACGCACCTCCCTAAGACAAGAGTTCTGATTTGGCACCATCAATGTTATCGTCATTGTCTCAAATAATCTAACAATGTTTTAACTTTAAAAAATGCATGTTTGTTGGTTTTTTTATGACGGGGGTTCACCACACCTTTTGGATCTGGAGTACATCTCTTAACCTTTCTATCTTTTGCACTCTCTCCAAAATCATTTGACCCACATCTATGACCTGTAAAGGTTCAAAAGATGGAGGGGAAATATAAATACCAAGTAAATATCTACATTAGCAATAAGTAAACAATATAAGTACAGTACCATCTCTTCTACAGATGTCTGCGGTCTACACTTCCTGTAGTTCTCAGACACGTCAGCGAGAATGCGGTTGACATTGATGTCGGGCCTGGTGCTGAATAATCTTTTGCAGTGCGGGCAGCAGCAGGAATGGTGCTGGCTCCAGTACTGGCAGATACAGGCTTTGCAGAAACTGTGGCCACATGGTAGGGTGACAGGGCTGGTGAATATGTCCCTACACAGAGAGCACAGGAAGTGCTTCTCTGGGATGAGGCTGATGGTTGAGGCCATGCTCTGTAAGGAAGGACATTAAGAAAGAGAAACCGGAAAAATAGGTTGCGGCCTATTTTTAGGCCTAGACATAGTGAAAGCTCTCACTGGATATTTACTGTTTAAACAGTACATTGCAAATACTTTCAAGATAAACTAAAGAGGAAATGTTGGGTGTAAAGTATTCGGAAAAATGTTTTTGAGATATTACGAAGCTAAGGAAGATTAATCATTTTCATCATTTGTATTATGTAACTGCTTATCTCTTTGAAGATAGTCTAGTTAGAATTGTGCTTTAGCCTTTCAGCATAAAAGAGCCCAGAGGCTGTCCTTGGCCTTAGAAATCATAACGTTTCACCTCAAGTGATGTAATGACTCTACGTTCATTATCTGTTTAATGGTTAAATTATTATTTGATTATGTAATTGACTGACTTTTTATGGTATAAACATTTGTTTCTTATAAGGTTCCAAGGAATGACATGGTAATCAAATTACACAGACAATTGCAAGTATGTAGTAGAGCAGGTATTCTGCTTTGCCTAATAGGAAGTACATGTCTAGTATCCATGGCATATCTCTTTTTACTTTAACAATTAACAAGTATATCCATACAACAAAGCAGTGAGCATACAGCATAAAACCATAAAATATAAGATACATTCGCCAATCTGCTTATTAGAAAGGTGTTACCTTTTCTAAAATATGTTGAGTAAAGCTCAGCTCAATATATATTTGGCCTTACCTCAGATCTCAAATATTAATTAACAGTCAGTATTTTCTCTGCTCCCTATTCGTTACAAGTCCAAGACAGAACATAAATTACAACACAGGTGTAAAGGACTCCTCTGGGTAGTAGTCAGTGATATATAAACTGGTTGACTTGGTTTTGACTCCACCCAATAGTCTTTATCAGAGTAACCTGTGAAAGAGCAACGCACCAGGAAATGGTGTCGAGGTGGAGCTTAATGACGTGAGCAAGAAACCAAACACTGATTTATTTGAGTTGAAAACACCATGTCATTAAATGTGTGATATAGACTGCAATATAATGGTACTTTATTCAATACCTTCCTAGAATAGTATATGTAACATAATTAAAATCCTTTCAACCATGCTCATTCTTGTAATGCTTCAAGTTCCCCAGCTTGATGAACAAACCACATTTTCTGACTCAATCTCATGAATGAGTGGACGTGAAAAAGTGATTGATGAAGACTGAGTTGAAGTTCACTCGGTAAGAAGGTCCCACTCTGTTCTGCATGCTGTATGGCCACTACCTGGGCAGAGCCTCCCGCAGGGCCCCCCACTGCCCCACCTATTAATATCCCTGCTGGCCCTTCCACTGACCCCACCAGCAACAACACCCACCCCCAGTCTCTTAGCCATGGACGTTCTGATGCAACCCTTGTCCATCTCCGCCTTGGCTTGGATCTCTGCGTCGACGCAGGGGTTGTTTCAGTACTTGAGCTTCTTCTCCTCCTTCCTGACCCAGGCCTCTGCCCTCTGGAAAGTTCTGCTGCTAAAGAGCATCCCACCATTCACTTCATCTTCTGTGAGAGCTCCTTGTCTCGGCTGCTGTCGCTCCCGTTCTTGCTGAAAACGTGAAGAAACATCCTCCAAACTTCTCGATCGGCTCTCTCAGGTACGCGGTTGTACAGAGCAGACACCTCCAGATGTCATTCATACGCCAGGAGGACTATGCAGTGACTTAGGCAGTTGTTGCTTAAGTGCTTCAGCTTAGTTGTCTTAATGTCATTTGGGGAGATACTCTACCAGTCGAGTCAAGCAGGACGTGAGGACCTGGAGCTGGAGAGCACCTGGATCTTCAAAGTTCCATATTCCTCTTGCCTTGAGTGAGATACTGTATATCTTTCTCATATACAGTATATTGGGGCAATTGACCACAGCTATCTTCTCCCAGCCAGCTCCCATATATTCTGTGCTACCATAAATACCGGTGATTTCTTTGGAAAACACTTTCCTTCCAAGGATATAGTTGGAAAGCAGGAATTGAGATGTTCCACTGCTACCAACCACCATTATCATCAGATTCGCAGGTGCTATGAAATAATAACTCCGTTTTATTAAAGTAATAATTCAAGAAATAAATTACAAGAACAAATGTAGAAAGTCAAATGAGGTGCATTTACCACCAAACACACAGTATGTTTATCTAATTTCTCAACAGAAAATGTATTTATTAATATCACAAAACTCTTTCACATAAATATTTTCTGCTATCCCATCTTATCTGTCCAAGATTTGCAGCACATTAATTCACAGCTGTTGGCCTACACACATGGTAAATTTAAAACGTACATGTACTTAAATATAAAATTGTCTCTAACCAACTCTCTCTCTCTCTCTCTCCCTCTCTCTCTCTCTATCTCTTCCCTCCCTCATTCTACACTTCTTTCTGTTGACTGGGTGATAGGCTACATTTGATTTGGTCGTATGGAAAATATCCTGAGGAGTGGAAGCATATTGACACAGCATATTGACCTCTTTAACAAAAATCTACATGAATTACATAACAACTAAAAGATGCCTTGCCACATTTTATAAATTGCTGTGAGCGCAATTGTGAGTGCAGCTATAGAATGTTTTCTTTGTTACCATTACCAATGTTGATGGAGCTGTTGAATGTTATTGAATGCCGCTTTTCATGGTTCTAAATGCCGGAATGTTCATGTAAAGCAGCGTTGCTGTGTTGATCTAAGGCCTTTACAAATTTGATAACATGACATGGATAGAAATCTAGCGTGCTCAATTATATAGTTTTATAGGATTTCATAATTAATTTCCAGAAGTTGAATTGGAAGATACTTGAATTTGACTGTGACACCAATCAGAAGTGTTTTGCATTGGATTAGCTAAATAAATAATAGTTTTTCGATTAATTAGGGCACACATTTACTGTAGTATACTGAATACGTTTTTTTGTGTCGTATTACCCTTAGAGGCTATAATTCCAGGCTTTAAAATCAGAAATCGAAATTATATAATATTGAGGTTAATTATTTACACCATACCCTTCATGACTATTACAAAAGTTAATTGTAGTAATCGACTCAGTTAAACTAAGTTAGGAATTAAACAGCACCCCAGTGTGGTCAAATCTGCAATTCACAAAGAGGAAGTGACATTATTTTTCTTCTTCTTTGTTTTTAGCTTCATAATACATCCACGCGCATGATACATTTTTAATAAGCGTTTATGTTTTGCGTTATGTAGGCTATGCTAGCGCGGCTGCGTCTACTTTGAATGTCGCTCTTTTGTTGATTGCATATGAGCATGACCTGCGCAGCCTAGACCTCTCTATAAAACGCTACAAAGGACATTAACTCTGAAATGTATGTTTTAGTCATTTATAATATTCGTATCTTGCGTAAATTACCAGAATGATCATACACACTTTTCGTAGAGCTGGTACCCGTTCTGCCAGTAACGCTCGTTGGTGCTCCTCTCATGTTCAAACTGTTGAAGGACTCGGAGCAACGACGGGATTCACTGTATCATCCAAACTTGATAAGGCGTCGCTCTACGTGCACGTAAGTTGTCACGTTTGCATATTCCACTCAAAGCAATGAATGAGGATGCAAACCCGTTCACACGCAGACGTCTACGAATTCGATCTGCTTGCCAATTCATCCACAGTGGCCATACTGCCTGAGAAGGTGCTCATACTGTAACTTTAATAAGTACATTTCCCGAGCCGACAACAATTACATAATGACCGAGTGTCTTGTACGGGAAACTGAGACACTGTTACGAATGAGTCAGATATTAAGGTATGGTCATCATTCGTGAGACTAATCTCTGTTCACTTCAATGGCATGTTCAAAACGTAGCATTGACCCCTGTTTCTACCTCTTTGCAGTATCACCTCTGTATTTTTTGGCGGGGGTACCCCGAGTTTAGCCCTCCCCTCAACCATTGCTGCAGTCCTAGATACTGTTTCCAAACACACAGACCTTTCAGACAAGGCTGAGGTTACACTTGAGGTAAACCCTACCCATGGAGGAAAGTCTAGTTTAACTGACTTTTGCCACGCTGGGGTAAACCGTTTATCCATTGGTGTACAGGTGAATACCTCTGAATACCTCAACAATAACAACAGTCACATTTATTCCACATTCTTCAGTTATAATATTTTTGAATCACAACAGTGTTTGCGGGACAAAGACCTGGCAATGCTAGGGAGAGACCACAATGCCCAGCAGGCCTTGAAGACGGTTGCGGAGGCTCAGAGGCTGTGCCCCGGGAGGGTGTCAGTGGACGTCATGTTTGGCCGGCCCGGGCAGAGTCTGGAGGCTTGGGAGAGGGAGTTGTCTGAACTGCTGAAGCTATGTGACCACCACGTGTCTCTGTACCAGCTGACCCTAGAGAGAGGCACCCGGCTGTTCAAGCAGGTCCAACAGGGAGAGCTGACTATGCCTGCTGATGACGTCATGGCATCTATGTACCAGTCAGCCAGGAGGATTCTGCATGAGCAGGAATTTCTGCAGTACGAGGTGTCAAACTTTGCACGGCACGTAAGTTCTGTAAGAACATAAAATGTGTATATATATATATAAAAAATATATATTAAAAAACATTAAATGTCACATTTCGTCTGGCATAGAATGCAGTGAGTCATCACAACATAAGCTACTGGAAGGGAAGACAATACCTTGGAGTGGGCCCGGGTAAGACTTTTTAAGATGATTTTTATAGATGTGTTAGTCATACCAGTGACGTTGATGAGTAAACAGCCTGGTTTTGCGACAGGGGCCCACGGGCGCTTCATTCCCCTGGGGGAGGGAGGCGTTGTTCGAGAGGCGCGAACCCAGACCCTGGAGCCTGATATCTGGATCAAAGAAGTCCAGAAGAGAGGACACGGGACACGAAGGCGCATTCCTCTGAGCCACCTTGGGCTGTGAGTTGAGGATGGTTTTTGAACAATCACGTTTTATTTGAGGTGCTTTGAGTGAATTAATATCAAGTCCCTTTTTAAGAATTCCACTCTCAAAGCAATCACTGCAGGCCATTTCAATACAGATGGCTGTTCTTGTTCATCTGGCGTTGTCACGGCACAGTGAGAATCTATTATGCGATGTTCTCTGATGAAGTGTGTGTGTTTGCAGACTGGAGGAGGTGTTGGTGATGGGACTGAGAATGGTGGATGGCATTACTCACCAGGTGAGCCACAACACAAACACATTTGCACACACAAACGGAGGGTGACAAAGACAGATGCATCAGATACTTGATGTAGTGGATTCCGATGGTCCTCTCTATGAAATGTGAACTTTAGAAATTAGGGACATACTTTAGACCAATTTTATTAAATAAAACTTGGATTGTGTTGTCAGTCACCCTTAGGTTTTTAAACAGACATTTTGAAGCCATGAATTTGGTTTTACGAGTGCCTGCTTTAGAGTTTTTTCCTGAGCTAAATTGGCTATTAACCAGCTGATATCTGGTTGCTTGGGTCATCACTCACGTATGGTTGCAGTGTGCTGTTCTTTAATCATTAATGACATCATAAGATCTTATATTGACAAATACTTTTCAAAATCACCACCATCACACTCAACATGGTGTATGAATTTATTTACTTTGCGTTTCTAGGAAGAAGTCAGCCTAATTATTCATTAATGGGTAATATACAGTAGTGGATGAATTTAGCCTGTATTGAGTACACCTAACTATTTTCTATTGGTATTTTCTCAACAGCACTGGCAGATGTTCAGCACTGAAGCAGATCTTTACAGAGTCTTTGGCACATCGATGGACGTCCAAGAGTTGATACGTAATGGACATCTTATTCTCGATGAGAGGTACCGGTAACCGATGAAGAAATTGCAAAGTTTTTTTTAATGGTCCCGTATGTTGTATAGATCAATCTATTTATCACAAGTCAGATCACATTTTGTCCTGTTATAATGTTTTAGGGGTCTCCGCTGCTCATGGGAGGGGCTGGCCTTACTTGACAGCATACTGCCAACCCTGTTATTGGTACTGGAACATCAAGTCCCCCACAGGGAACATGGTTTTGTGGGTGATAGCCAGCAATAGAAAGGTTTCTGTCTGTATCATTTGTTTTTTTTTAGAGTTCTGTTCACTTAACTCTAACTGTATACAACCTAGTTGCGCTATTGTCTATTCATCTGGACTGCTCTGTACTGTATTCAGCTGAGGTAAATGAGTTTCTTACATTCACTGTGAATAGATACCTAACCTTCACTTGAGCCTTTATGCCCACTGCTGAGTGTACCCTGGCTGTTTGCACACTGACAATGAATGTTGGTGTGTGCTGTGCTTGTGTGTAATACTGAAGATGTGTGTGTACTTGTGATAGAAAAAGATGTGGTCTTGTGTATTGTGTTGTAATGTACAGGTCGCAGTTGAGGATATACTGTATATACATGTGTATGTATAGGCTACATACATACTGTACATGTATGTTATATACACACACGCATGCGTGTTTACGCAGGTGTGGAAAAAAAATAAGAGACCACTGCACATTCTTTAAATTTAATAGTATAATTTACTGTAAAAGTACAAATTCAAACAAAAATAGATTATACATTTAAAATTTTAAATACATATATCACATGTAAGTAAAAATATATGTATACGTAGTGAAAATCTGGTAAACTGCTGCAGTGGTCTCTTAATTTATTCTGCGGCTGTACTGTATATGTGTGTGTGTGTGTGTGTGTGTGTGTGTGTGTGTGTGTGTGTGTGTGTGTTTTTATATACAATAATTGTATTGATGAATAATAAACATTTAAGGCTTTATATTTTTTGTACCATATAATCTCTGGGTGTGCACGCTCCAAAAAGATGACACGTACATTTAACCCGAGATCAGAATATATTGACTATTGCTGTAAGATTTGTTTAGTATGGAAAAATAAATGTATTCTAGTCTTTCCTGCACGTGTTCCCAATTACCTGGATTTCAATCATAAATTCAGACTACATATTTTATGAATTTTTAATTTAATGTAACAAAACATTTTGACATATAAAATGCCAAACAACTATAATGCATTGGTCCAGCCAGATGCAACAGAGTATGACTCCATACATAAACATTGTAGCATACTACTACAAGGTGTTTTTGAGAAGATTATAATTCATTGAATATGACACTTCTCTGGTTTATTGTGTTTGGTGCTTGGTCCAAGCACTTGCTGTAGGTCGCTGTTGAAGCTTGGTCGTCGTGTTAGAGGATACACAGCAGCGCACGGCGCGCCAAGTGCGAGCTCACGACTCCCTCTCCAGTCTCTCTTAGCGGCGCATAGTAACTGAAAAGTGAGGTTAGATACTGTCTGGTGCTTTGACGGACTCGTTTCATTCGGCAATCCGCCAAGTGTGACCAGCGCTCTAAACATGTCATCCAGCCCTGTGCCCTTTTTGGCTGAGGTTTCGAATACATCATCCTTACCGCGGATTTCGTTCATTTCTGATCGACTAACTACCCTGTGTGCGTCCAAATCTACTTTGTTTCCACATATTACAATTGGCACGTTCACACTGTCTTTTAATTTCATCAATTTAGTCTTGGCCAAGATGATCTCCTTGTGAAGTTCACAGACGTCATTGAATGATTCTCTGTCGTCCACACCGAATACTAGCAGGAAAATGTCTCCTGTTGAAAACAAGATAGTCTATTTTAGATAATGCATTCGCCTTTTTTTCTCTCAAATCAACAAACTCTAACACTATGTGTCCAAATGTCCACTCCTTACCTGTCAATATGGATAATCTCCTTTTAGCCGGGAAGTTCCTTTCCATAGATGCGTCGAGAATGTCAATCTGGTATGTTTCGCCTCGTATGTGGTACAGCTTTCTGTAGAAGTCTTCGGCTGTTGGTTCATACAGCTCGTGGAATTCTTGACATAAGAATCTTAGCAGAATATTAGTTTTGCCCACTTTGGGTGCACCAAGCACAACTATTCGTCGACAGTTCCTTGATTTTGCCAGACTCAAAGCATGAGGAATCACACCAGGCTCCAGCTTTGTTGGAAGACTACTGGACATCTTCTGGAGTTCATCAGATGATGAATGGCGATTGCATGGGCTTGATGATCTGCTGTCTTTTTTGTCCTGTGGTCTCCAGCGATCTTTCGCAGTTTTTATGATTCCCATTCCTGCTTTTGGTATATTGGACACCTTGATACTAGACACTTTGCCCTGGACGTGCCTGTTCGGACTGGGAGATGATTTACGGAACAGATTTAGTTGAGGAGGGATTCTTTCTCTACTTGCCACGCGTAATTGGTAATGTCCAGAGCTGAGCATTTGAGAGACGCCATCAACAGGAAGGAACAACTTAGTAATGTTCATCATCTCCATGGTCTCCGTAGCATGTCCCTGCAGCGAGAAGATCGTGAGAGGATATTTTGACTTGCCTCCCTATGCGTCAAATGATAGAGTGCACCGGTCCGGTGCCCTGCATGCAGTTTATAGGCTACGCCCACAACACGCGCAGGTACTGCGTCACGGAGACGCATCTTGCTCTCCTTTTATAGCATTATGAGAACACGAACCAAATGAATTAGCTGTCAATATGGAGAGATGCGTTGTAGTGTAAAATATAAATATTTATTTTAAATGGCATGATACAAGCTATCACAAATCATATTATGTAAGCATTATGATGTTCTAGACAAAGATGATACATAATGACTGCACCAAATAATAATATTAATTTCAACATATATGTTATTTCCTGTTTTTATATAAGACAAATTTCTTCATATGTGTCTAATGAGAGGTCAAATAATTGAATCATCCTTTCCCTGTTGTCATGGACACTGCACTCTGTCTGCAATTCATAAATTTGGTATTTTAGAGCATTAAATTATGTGTGAAATCATTTCAAAACCTATTTTAGGATTTATTAAAATACTTTTTATTCTGAAATTACTTACATGTACTTCTGTCTGTGAAACCGTTATATAACACATGCATTTGTTTATTCACTGCATGGGCATGAATACGTTTTATGACAAACCTGGTTGTGTGGTTCTGTGGTTCATACTGTACATATTGTGCTCTATGAATCAGAATGTTACATTGATATTATTATAACTTCCTCAGCCTCTAGGCATCATCAGTATCAGACAGATTCAAAAGTGGGTCATTGCCAGGGCATCAGTCACATGAGTTTGCACAATAACGTTTGAATTGAACTTTGTGGTATATTTTTTGTGGTATATTATTTGTGGTATATTTTTTGCCTCAGTTTATTTTCGTACCTTCTCTGAAATGCAGCTGAAACGTGGTGGGTATACGAGGGCACATTTTCTTTGGAAAAAAAAACTGGTCTCATCTGGCAGGTACATATAATATTGGCTGACTCATAATGCTAAAAACTCTCCCGAACTAACTAGAAGGACCAGATTTCTTGGTCCTTTCATTTGAGAATAGTAACAATGTCATAGAAAACGAAGGCCTATGAGGACAAAAAGCACCCTCTCAAAGAAGTTCCCATTCTTTTTTCCCTGTCCAAGGTTTCTCTGAATGAAAAACATGATAGAAAAGAGGCAGTAGTATTGTGGCAAACCTCTCGCATCAAGCGTGGGCTGCCTGTGCCCTTGTGCTGTTGAAGAGTATTGTCATGGAGATAGAGTTCCTTTTGCAATACTGAGGAGTAGGCAATGTGCGGTGCTGTCAGGAGCACTTCACTATGATAAGGACTGATTGATTGATTTATTTTATTCTTGGATTCTATGACACAACGTAAAAAACAGCAATGTAATTATAAATCCAAGGGATAACATATTCAGGTAAAAAACATTTATTTTCAACATGGTCCCATGATGTTAAGAACAAGACATAAGACATACATTTCTAAAAATAACAAAACATCAGAATGAAAAATATATTTAAAAGCTGATTGCGTTAAAACATTGATAGATTATTCTGTTACCCTGTTCCATAAAACAGTCCTAACCTGTCTTTTATATTGTATTTTCATCTGTGCACATTGAACATCCAACTGAAGACTGTTCCACAATAATACACCAGTGTAAAAAAAGGAAATTCTCACTGTATTTCTTCCTTGAGGAACTATACATGACCGCACACTTGCCCTGGTGTTATAGTTATGCTGAGTATGGACCATGTTTATCTGTGAACACATATACTGGGGAGCATGCCCATTGACAATATTGTACATGATGTAGCTTTTGCTGATCTTAGCTGCACTGGCAGCTAATGACCTCTCAAACGGGTCTGAATATGCAATGATGTACTGTTGTACATCTTGTAAATTTTGTATATTGATCTATAGTACAACATCTCATGAATATAAGATAATGTGTGTTTTTGGTTTATAGGAAGCCTACCGTGTATCTGGTGATGCACATGGCCAGTGATCGCAGTAAATCATTTCTAATTTAGCAGATTTATACAGTTGTTTACAGTCAGGAAGCATCAATGGAATATCATTTTCAGATGTTGGTCTCTGGTTGGATCTTTTAGTTTCTTATAGGTGATTGTTCTATATTTTGCTGATGCATGTCAAGAAATAAAACAATTTTATTATTTTGTGATAAAAATATATGGATTTTGGATGAATCATTTGGGGTAGATTTCGAATATGTTTTCTTGGTCTTCCTCAGTCAGAGCACAGTATAGCTGACACAGGCATAGCCAGTTATTTGAAGATTAGATCCACTGACGTCATAGACCCACTCAGGGTTGGACATTTTCGATACAAATACACACTTTTAAATTATTAAAAATATATTTTTATGCAATGACTTGGTTTAAAATACTCTTATAGATATAACCTACAATATTACATGTTCACCCTAACATAACCCTTACAGTCCCAGTGAATCACTGTATTTGAAATTACTTGGGAATTTTCTAAATCAGGAAAATAAACATATCAACCGGAAAGATGGATTAATATTCTGACTCATAAAACCACCACATAACAAAACCACTGGAGGGCAGCAAAGTCTCAGGATATGGCATTGGTGTGTATAAGGCATATTAAAACCAAATAAACGTATAAGCATTGCAGTACTTCATTACTTAACTCCCAGCCTACATTCTACATGCACTAATAAATTATGCCCCCTTTATCGCAGGAATCGCATTGCCTCTCTATGATCAGCAGGAAAGTGTTATGGGTGTTATTGAAGCCACCCCCCCCCCACAACCCCACCCCCCAGACCTCGCCTGCATGCCCCCTGCAATGACATCATAAGGCCTTTGTTGGGAAACAAACAAAGAAGGTTCGGGAGTCTGTTTTCATGTGAAATAAAGATATTTAGCTCACCCAGAGAGTGGAGGCCTGAAGCGAAAGTATACTGTGCTGAACACAATCAAAGATATAATGATATGGGGGGGGGGGGGTCAGTTGCAACAATTGTCTCACTCACTCAAAGGAAATTCAAATGTGTTGCACCTTATCGATCAGTGAAAACGCCACATTGCCTGACTTTTGTTAGACTTATTTTCAGTTCATCTGATAACATGTTTATTACCATTTTCTCTATTGTTTACTCCAAGCCCTTTTTGCTTCAAGGTGGAGCTGGTATTTCTTGAATATCCTGCTCGCTCAACTTACCACGAGATTCCACTTAGTAGAAATATGTTTGTATAAATGCTCCTTTATTTTACTTGAGGAAATGTACACATGCCTGTATCCTTCCCATGTAAAGACAAAAAGGAAAAATATTTATGGACGTCTGCAATGCATATAGAGGTGATATACACACCTATAGGCTAAAATTGCATAGGTAATAGGCCTAGCACTGCAGTTAAAATTTTAATAAATGAACTATAGCCTACTGTATGCCTATATCCTATTACAATTCTAATAAATTCTAATAATAATATAATTGTATACAAGTATATAGCCTACAATAATTAAATTGTAACTACAGTCTATGATTTTAAAATAAATTATTGTTAGTCCATTTTTTCCCCTGCTTGCTTATTATTGTGCTAATGTGGAGCAAATAGGCACTTGGGTGGAGTAGACCATATAGGGCGTCTGATTCCAGTATCATATCGTCATTTCTCCAACTAACCAGCAACGAATGAGTTAAGTCTTACACTGCGTTCATTCTGTTCCCCTCCCTCTACTCCTGTTCTGTCCCATTTTACTGTGCTGTGTGCTGTTCAGGAGGCTGTGTCATCTGCTACTTGCCCCGCGCCAGTAATATGTTTTGTGATATGATCAAAACACTTTTACATCGGACCTGTCCTCACATAAATACTTGAATAACTGTAATACGTGTTTTTAGTGCAGTTTTCACTGTGCTTTAAATACATAGTTGTAAACGGAATCGGCGGAGAATGTCGAGGGGAGGCGTTTCTTCCACCGAAAGCGTCCCCAAGTTGGGACGCTTTTGAGTCGCAATGCCAAAGGTAAGTAGCCTAATAATTACAGTAGTCCATCCAACACGTTAACTTGATGTGATTTGGGATGTTGCCTTCTTGTTGTATAGTAGTTAGGCTTTAACTTTGAAACTTGAACCATACTGTAGCTGAGTCACGGTGCGCTTTTGTCCTGGCTCGCAGTTCACCTAGCCGATCATCCCATTTGATTTGACGCAATGTGTAAATGTGGGATCCTGTATTGGGTCGAAATTGTAGGCCATCATATGTAAAAAAAATGAAATTGAACGAACGAGATTAATCAAGGCAGCCTACTTATGTAGAAGTTCAACATTGTGTCGACTCGACGTCCTAAAAATCTCTCCTTGAGTGTGTGTGTTTTTGTGTGTTGTTGAGAAATGTGGGCTAATCAAATACATAGATAGCATTAGGCTACTTAAATTGTGAGGGTGGATTTCACCATAATTTAATGCATAAACTATCTTAATCTGGATTTTCATGTCTTTCCTCCCATATTTACAGGCTCATACAACTATACTTTGTGGCTATATAGCCTATCTACAGAATGTG
This sequence comes from Amblyopsis rosae, assembly GCA_025399935.1. Lineage (NCBI taxonomy): Eukaryota > Metazoa > Chordata > Actinopteri > Percopsiformes > Amblyopsidae > Amblyopsis > Amblyopsis rosae. Next base: position 39,360 of record JAODTR010008434.1, on the reverse strand, counting down.
AATATGCCTTTTATTTATTTTCCATAATCTGTAACCTCGACAATGAGTCAGTGACAAAATGAAATAGCCTACTGACCTTATTGTCGAGGTCAACAAGATGTTATAGGTTATAGTGAAATCTTCACACTAATTGTGCGTGAGTGCAACAATAATAAACACATCTAAGATGTCCCACAAATCATAGGAAGAATATAGTATCCAGTCATCTATCAGTCTTCTGGCAATTCAGTCTCTTTGAAGCAACATTGAGCCACTTTCTCTGTTTAAATCTAGCAATAATAATGTTAGGCTATATGTTATTATGTACTTTACAATTAATATTTGCATCTATTCATTAATTTATTGCTTTGTATATTCTAAAGACTATGCACAGTAAACATCAGTAACCAGATGACTAATGCCACCTTGCACCTTTTGTAAAAGCTGCCCCACAAACACTTTTTCCCGATTTTGGTTGGATGCATGTTCTTGCATTCAACCAGAGTGACTAATGTGGGCGTATAGGCTATACTGTACACAACCAGTTCACTGACCAATTGTCATTTCTATCTATTTCTAAGCAATGTACAAATAATGTTCAAGGTCAAGCAAATAGTTTTCATGATTTCCACTAATTAATGGTGTAGTATTGCAATACTTTCTTAAAAGAAAAGCAAGCAATATTGCTTTATCTGTAACAGTTAACTGGCTTGTCAGCTAATGTTTGTTTATTGCTGTCAATTATTTAAGATTAATTCTGCTCATGTAATCATGTTGAAAACAGAGTGGATGCTCCTCCTCTTTGTGATAACACTCCAGGAAAAACATACATCATTTTACACAGCTGGTTGTTGTAAAACCAGTACAAGTTAACTTATAGATATACAATCCCATCTCTCTATAATGATTGCATTGCACACCTTTGTTTTTATGAAATGACACTTTGGTAAGGTAGGTGATTGTTTTCATAACAGTGGCCTATACTGTACACACAGTTCACACACAGTATTTGCCACATTCATGTTGATTCAATGTGAGCCCACATGTTATATTCCCCCCTGCTGTGATGTGGTGAGGTGTCTACTTTACCAACTAAAATACCTAGTAGGAAAACAATGTTACATTGTAACTGACAGACATAATGCAGGCACATAATACCAAAAGCGCTACTAGACACCTGGGATTCCATTTTCAGTTTTGTTAAAGTTTGTTTTATTGACGCTCTACCACGCCTAACTGGTGCATTCCTTCCCAGCAGGACGATCCTCATGGACATCTCTGAAGTGTTTCAGAAGTGGACAACTTTGTAACTTTACTCCTGTGGATTCATCCTCCAAGCTGGTCTATCCAGATCACTTCCATTACGAACAGAACATCTCCTGTCACCTGTGGAACACCATATTGCCATCATGCACCAGTCTTCGTCGCTCCGCCGGCAGGTGAAAAACATGGTCAACAATTACACCGAGGCAGAGGTCAAGGTGCGAGAGGCCACCTCCAACGACACGTGGGGTCCGCCGAGCTCCCTCATGTCCGAGATTTCCGACTTGACCTTCAATGTCGTCGCCTTCACCGAGATCATGGGCATGATCTGGAAACGGCTCAACGACCACGGCAAGAACTGGCGCCACGTCTATAAGGCGCTGACCCTGCTCGACTACCTGATCAAGACGGGCTCGGAAAGTGTTGCCAAGCAGTGCAAGGAGAACATCTACACCGTCCAGACCCTCAGGGACTTCCAGTACACGGACAAGGATGGACGCGATCAAGGAGTGAACGTCCGGGAAAAGGCCAAGCAGTTGGTTGTTCTGATACGGGATGACGAGAAGCTGAAGCGTGAGAGGGTGGCGTCAATGAAGACCAAGGAGCGTATGGCGGGAGCCGCTATGGGCTCCGGGTCCATGCCACCCCCGTACCCAGGCCGCTGCACCAGCCAGCCTAGCATGGCATCTCTGTACGGCGAGGAGTTCAGCAGGTCTAGAGGCTCACCCGCCTCTTTTCACTGTAAGTAATTGTCAACTGTAACGGTAAGCGCGTCTATGTGGTGGACGATACATGTAATTGCTAACTGTCAAAGCAGTAATCACAACAGGTTACATTTCATGTGTTTGGGGACTTGTGCCTGAAATAAGCCTGACTAAAGCCACATTCCTTCAATAGCTGTACATACAGTAGTAATGTCACATAATGTGACGTGCATATGCCTAGTACCTAGGCCAGTATTACTCATATCTCATAGAAGAACAGCAGATGACAGACATCAACTTGTGGAACACTATTATGGTCAGGCTTAGTGTGTAGTTTTTCTCCCCATCCAAAGGTTTTGCGTTTTAGTCAGATGTCACCAGCAGTAAAAGGCAACAATTGTCCCATTGATGCAGGCGCTATTGTTCCTTCTTATAGCTGTTGGACATTTGGGCCTCAGTAAGTGTAACGCTGGATTTATTCATCCATACAGCGCGTGTTCGTTTCAGTTCCACTGCGGTGGGACACCTGCACTATTTTCATTCTCCTGTTCACAGTCACATCAGCTAAACTGCAATGACAAAGGAGAAGAGGCTTGCATGAAACTGAGACCAGCCACTGTGCTGAGGATTTGGCAGAGCACTCGCTATTATGCAGCTGCAGTGGTCTGTGCCACTAGGGATAATATGAGACTGATGTGATCCTCTTGAAAGTGTTGAAAGGTTATGGTATTTAATCCTTCTTGTAGTTTAGTATTTCACATCATGGACCTACTATCTGATGGCTGTTAATGTCTTAAGATAAGACTTTCTCCCATAATCTGATATCATCAGCTACTGTAGAGTGTACTGCAACAATTAAACTGTAACTGCACCCCACTCTGAGCGTGACTCCACGCTGCAACTTTGAAAAATCCATCAAGGAGCTGAGTGAGGGGAGGGGCTGAGCGGGGACCTCCATTAACATTAACGCTAACATTTGAATTTGTTGACAGATGAGCGTACCAAGTGTACCAATGAAAACCAGCCAGGTCCTGGGTTGATTTTTTTTGGTAACAAATATGACGTGTAGTTCTGTTTACAGCCCATAAAATGTAGATTTTTATAAAAACAGGAATTTTGTAAATTATTATACCAGCATTGATGTGTATCGTCACAGATTAATCCTATTACTTTGTTTATAGCTCAAAAAACACATTTTAGGGTGCAATTACACTTTTTACATTTAACATTGTAAACCTAGTATCATTTAAGAGAAATCTGTAAATGTGGGTGTTGCAACCATGATTACGGCCTTTGTTTTTATAAGTACCATTGTTAATTGTTCGTTAAGAGACAGTTATGTGTGTTGTTACCCTGGCCATGGCCTTGGGTCTTGGGGTTCAATTTTTCACCTGGATGATTTTATTTTGTAACCAACAGTGTGTAACCATATACTTTGGCACCTGTGTGGTTTGTGCACTGTGTTGGGTCTACCAATGTGTGATAGCCAATAGCAGGAATGTGGTTTTGAGGAAGCAGCTGTCACAATGCTAATTGTGCTGTAGCTGCTTACCTCTGGGGCCTGTGGCCTTTCAGAGTTTCTGTCTTTAACCAGAAGCCTGCCTAAATTACTCCCAGCTGCTGTTTTATAGTACAGTGCATTTTCCACATGATCTTCCTAAATTCCTAACATTCTAATTTTGAACAAGATCCCCCTCTATTGCCTGCTTCTATGAATAATGGACTTGCTACATGTTTGGGAGATGCCCTTGACCAAAATAGCAATAAAGAAATTGAACATGCTCTAATATTTTTAATAACATTAATAGAGAAGAAGCTACAATTTTGTATGTAAAGATATAGTGGATTAATTGCATCCTGAGCAGAGAATGACATCACAATCCCTCTGTGTTGAAATCTGAACTTTTCGGGTTTATGTTTTCATAGCCAGTCCGGCTGTGCTTGCATGCTTTTGCTGCTCTAGTATTTCAATACAAATGTGCAACACAAATGAATGAAAACAAGGATGTCTGGGGAAGGGGTGGGGCTTAGTGCTATTGAGAGATAGAGATACAGTATGTTTGCAACACGGTCTGTGAGATGAATGGAAAATGGCTTGAACATTTTTTGGTATAACGCATGTTATTGTTTTACACATTGCTGTCTTTATCATTGTACCTGCACTGGATGGTACAGTAACTACCTCATTAGCGATTATCATTTGTACCCTCTCTCTCATTTCAAATTATAGTTATTAGAGGAGGAGCAAATTAATATTTAAGGCATGGAAACATCCTTGGTTAATATACTAAAGATATAACTGATCTTTTATCCAAAACTTATCCAAACCATTTATATTTCTCAAGATTGTAATCTAACATGTTCCAGTTTGTTCCAAGGTGACAAAAATTAATGCAATTTTAGAGTAATGCTTGACATGTTAGTGTCTAGAATATGTATTTTAAGGGTGGCAGAGTGACATTTAGGTGAGCATATCAGTGAAGCATGTGTTTTGTCAATGAGATTTCCGCAAAAATTAAAAATATGACGTGACTTTGCTAGTATTTTTATTTAACTATGAATTTTATGGAAGTTTGAGAAAAAACAATATACATGAGAAATCATAAGTTTTTAAACACACTGCCCAAAATAGTACTTTATTTTCAATTAATTAAATACCTATGAGGTTTTGGGAGCAGAACGTCCACACTTCCACACAGTTTTAACAGTGTATTAGTGCCATAAACTGCTGTACATCATTGCCAGGGAGTCTAATTTTGTGATTTCATTTTGAAAAGAAAGATCATTCTAGAGATTGTGTGTGGTGGTAATAGCTTGCCTCTAGTTTAAATGAGTTTATGGGTACTCTTAGGTGGAGGTCAGGAGGTTGACAGCAGGCCAGAGAACATTCTAGGCCTGGTTTTGATAATGGGTAGTGCAGCAGAAATGAGTCCGGAGATCTGTCCGTATAGCGCATGCCATGCTATCCTTTTAACCATATTAGCCCTAAAGAACTGCCTGGCACCTAGAATGGCATAGTGCCAATCACCTTCACCCACCCTGAATCCTGGACAAGAAGATGGGCCTCTCTCCACCCTCTTTACCTCTTCCCCTCCACCACTTCCAGATCTGTAAACAGGCGCGCCATTGTTCCTTGTGAAGGCAGGCTTGACAAACAGTTAGCAGTGCCAGCAAAGGTCGGCACCAACGGGCATCAAAAAACAGAATTGACATGCAAAACCAGTGGCACCGATCCTTCCAATGTCCTGATCTAAAAAAATTGTTTCCTTTTGAAAGAGGTATGCGGTTTCCCAATATTTGGTTAACCTTTCACAGTGCTAGGCAGTATTCCAGTGCTGTAATTATTTGAGTATGTGTGCATTGCATTATGGGACGTATGGGAGTCAGCATACTTGGAGTAAATATTACGTGAGTGTATAATGAGTATTTAATAGGCAAATCTGATGCAATATTTCTCCATGTTAATTTAACATGCGCCCCTTCTACCGGTTAACCCCGATTAACATTGCCAATTTAGTAACATTAAAATGAGTCTGAGCTAGGTTTTTGTTAGCGAACAACAGCGTTTCTCTCAACACCCTCCTGGTGGTTGTTGCTACCATGGGCACCCACTCCACTCTTCTCCGCCTTCTCTCCTTCAGCCTCTTCTTCCTCCCCCTGTCTAGCTCCAGACTTGGAGCAGGCTCGGCCGCACACCAGCGGGGAAGAGGAACTGCAGCTGCAGCTGGCGTTGGCCATGAGCCGTGAAGAGAGTGAAAAGGTAGCTCTCCCTGAGACACACACACACACACACAGATATACTCTGGCTAACACACACACACACACACACACACATACAGAGATATACTCTGGCTCACACACACACACCCACACACACAGAGATATACTCTGGCTCACACACACACACACACACAAATAGGTTCGGATTCAGAAAACATTATTTATCCCACAATGGGCATTTCAGTTTACAGTTCCCAGTGAACAAGACACCATCCATAACATGCATATAATACACGCAACAATAATATTCCGGCCTGTCAGTGATAGGTGAATAGCTTCAAACAAAGAGAAATGCACAGAGATATATTATGATATACTCCATAACATGCATATAATACACACAACACTATTCCGGTCTGTCAGTGATGAATAGTGGTGAATAGGTTCAAACAAAGAAACACACAAACACACACACACACACATTAACCAACACCCTCTTATCCTCATAGCAGTTAGAAATAGCTTCCTAGCCTTACTGCTGACAACACACACACACACAGGACGCTGTAAACTCGCCTGCACTCAGACACTCTCAGTATCCCCAATGGAGGGGAAGGCCTCCCCCAAATGAGACCTCCATTTCCCAGAACCTTCGACAGGAAGCACAAACATCATCAATAATAGAGCGGTGAGCAGTCAGCGAGAGACAGCCAGCTCCTGAATGTGTAAGAGGACAGACAGGATGTAGGCATTGATTTGCTCATTAGTAGCCCGGTCCTGTGGTCTGCATGTGCAAGGGAAGCCTTTGTCCTCTGTGCCCGTGGTGCCCTCTCCAGTACATCAGCGACTGTGAACTTTGACCCCGGTGAGATTTGTCTGACTGATGACTCATCCAATGACACGCTAAGGATGGCCTTAAAGGCTGGGGTGCATTGTAAATAGTGGTATACACACAGGTTAATTCTGAGAACTTGATGTGAACATGATCTATGTAACAACAGGGACACCTTTAAATAAGAAATCATCTTCACATATTCTTCCAGTGAGACACATCACACTCTTCCCCACCCTTTCCCCTATTTCTGACAGTAGGAGCGTTCAAATGGGCCAGTCAGTAGCCAGTGGCTCATTAATATGGATGAATGTTTCTAAAATGGCGTGCTTAGTTCTGGTTGTGAGCATAGACCTAGAAATAAAAATAAATCAAAAAACATAATAAATCACACAAAAAATATATATAATACCACAAACTATTTTTTTTGGGGAAAAAAAATCCATAGATGTGTTGACTTCCGGAAATCATATAAAATTGAGATACATTGTAAAATATGCGCACATGTAGGTGTTTTCAATTATGTTGGTTTATTACTAGCCAAAATACATTGGACTAGAGTGAGTTTGCCATTGGCCTTGTTAACAGATTTCTGTAGTTTTGATACCTGTGTCGCCAATCACCCACTTGCACAGCTGCAAATGGTTTGCTAATCACTGTGTTGCGCAGGCTAGTTAATGTATGCAACAAAACTGACTAGAGAGATACTGTTTGTCAATCAAACCATGTCTGAAGTGTATTATTTAGCAAAAAATAACCCCTATATTGATCCCCAGGGATTTCAACGTGTGAAAGTTAAATTCTTAGTCTTAGTCTTCGTCTTTCCTGCTTCCATTTGACCCTAGCCACCTCCCCCAGTGGACATTGATGAACAGACCCAGCTCCAGATCGCTATGAACCTCAGCAAGGAGCAGGCTAAGAAGGTACAGGGATGCCGGGGCAAAAGGAACATCTCTCCCCCTTATGGTCACGTCACAGACGCCTAACCCAGCGCCATGTTGTCTTGTCCTTCAGCGTGTTGAATGCATGTCATCCTACTCACCTTCTCCCCTCTCCAGATTTCATCTACGGCCTACTTCTCCCCCGAAGAGAAAAGTGTTAAATTAAAGGTATACTAAGTAAAAATGACACTTGTGAACATGCACAACAGTTTGACTCCTCCCCCTGCCTGTAGCATCTCCGTTCTCCGCTGTCTGCCCAACGACAACCATGGCAACAACGTAGATGGCGAGGGAATTGAATAGAAGTCAACAAATGTAGTCTAGACTGAGGTGAAAATGCTTACTTAGTATACCTTGGAAGATGAATTGGGATAAGGTTCAATACTTGTTTCACTAACCAAGACCACTCTATTTTTCTCTCTTAGACCAGTAGTATGACATCCAAAACCCCCAATCAGAGAGGGGCGAAAGGACCACCCCCTGTACTCTGATTGGTTGGGTTAGAATCCTGTGGAATGGCTTGCATGAATTGAATGTATTGCAAGAGAATATTAAAGCAGATGTTTTGGTTCTCCTATCAATTGTGCACTTACTGCAGCACCATTTACATCTCTACAGCCGGTCCAGCCCCCGGCAGCACTCGATATGGATGAGGAGATGCAGCTCCAAATTGCCTTGAACCTGAGCAAGGAAGAGCACCAGCAGGTAAGACATCAACACATTTTTAATCTACATTCCATAAGAAGGAAGGCTTAAGGCCAACGCCCACTGCCATCCAAATGCATTGAAATTCTGTAGCTTTTTCAGCTGCTCTGTCAATTTGTCTTTAAGTTTTGATTAATTAAAAGTGCATTCCATGATGTGCTCCTGCCAGTGGCTTTTGGCCTTTACATTTAGGCTTAAAAAGTTCCTTGTTCCTTTTTGGAAATGTAGGTTACAACACACAGATGAGTGTGTAGTAGCACAGGAAAAGGTCAATATGAAGCGCTTCTAAACCAATTGTAAACTGGCTTTGTGACTATACCGTGGTATTTTGGTCTTAAGAACAGTTATTTTTGTTAGAGCACATTTACAGTATATTGTTTGGTTAAAAATAAAGCTTTTTAACATTATAATAAAAGTATATATGTATATACTGTATTAGCCTAATCATCTGCAACTACAATACAGTATTTAGAAAGCATTACGGTACTGTAGGTTATAGCTTGTCCTTCACCTTACCCGCAGAGCCCTGTACTCAGCTTTCCTGTATATCTTAATTGCCATCTGCAACAACCCATCTGATATTTTTCAACCGTTTTTATCTGCTTCCCTGGTTTCATCTGTTTTTACACTCAAACCCCACTTTCTGTTGTGTTATTATTACCTCTGGCAAGCATTTTGCTCTAAAGCAATGCCTTTCTGAGGAGTATGAACTTAACTTAACAGAGTTAACTGACTAACAGAGGACTCTGCAAATGGCCATCTCTTGGTCAAAAGCACCTTGTGTGTGCAAGCCATGTTGTTGTGTCTGTGTGCTCTTATTAATTCATACATATAATAGTCAATAGATAAGTGCTGTCATTACTGTATTGCGTGTGTTGACAGGAGCAACGCAGTCGCCAAGGAGATGAGTCATTGCTCCAGAAAGCGCTCGAAGAGAGCAAGCGAGAGATGGCAGCTAAAGGCGGAGTATGTTATCTTGACCAAATTCATTTTCTATGTATTTGTAGCTTTTTCTAATTTGAAACGCCCGTAGATAACCAGTTCTTTATCAATTACATTGTTCAAATATAATCCATGTTCATTCTAAAGAATATACCATGCAGAATATTTAGCATATTTTAATTAAATTGAATGAAACCTTTAATTAAAAACAATAATAATTGGTATCAAAGGCTAGTGTCTTACTTAAACATAAATGAAATTAAACCTTTAACCTTTGCATCACCCACCGCCACTTTGCAGTTATTTCAAGTTTCAATTTCGGAGTGCCAATGGGAGGTGCTAAATTGCTAAATTGTTTTTAAAATCTGTTGGGGAATAACCACCCCCTGCTGGCGAAAAAAGAAAACTGTCCAGTTTGTAATGGAACTCCACAGTTCTATTTGCACACTCACAGTGATGACAGAGAAAATGGAATGCACATGCTTCATCAACTGAGAGGAACCTGTGCTCTCTCTGTGATAGTCTGCCTTCATGGACCTGGTAGATGTTTTTGCCATACCCTCGGAAACGCCTCACCGTGACAACAACTGGGGTGATGCCCAATCTCAGCATGCTGCTCATCTAGCCAGCACAGACCCCTGGGACTCACTTGGTAAGTGATGTGTGAGCCACCAGTGTCCACCACAACATTGTGACATAGTGTTGATGAAACTGTGAAAGTCTGAGACTTAAATGGCACCAGACACTACAGACTCTTAGCGTGGCCAGTAAACATGACTCAGCTGTCGGTTAAACATCTGAATTAAAGGCAGAGTGTCATTCTCGAGAATGCTTGCTAACTTCGAGCTCAAATCAAAACAAACTCCTTCAGAAGCTCTGCCTCACCCATTGGAAATGGATTGCGAAACCTAGGACATTGTTGTTGTGAGCGGTGGTCGCCACTATGTTTATGTTCCTAATTACGGAGCCAGTGCTGTGTAGAAGTACTGTATTATTTTTCAGCACGCACAGAGAAAGGTAAGATAGCAAAATGCGAGGAGATATTTGGTGAATTTGGCAATCAGTGCAAGATATCTTACATTTAGCGTACCATCGCAGAATATACCCTTAATTGCACACTGTGTTCTTGCGGTGGTTTGTTTATATAATTTAAACAGTCTACGGTTGCAATGTTTAACACATAGTAATTGTTAATGTACATGAACTCAACCTCTCTATTAATGAAGGAGACAGCACTTCCTACATGCACAAGGTAGAGTCCCCTTGGAAGGTGCCACCCACCTCCAGCAGCCCTGCACCAGCCTGGGAACGGACACAGTGTCCTCCTGACCCATGGGAAGCCCCGCCGAACAGTGTCCCCATGCTCAGCTCCACAGGCCAAGCATGGGCCTCCCCTGGCAAAACAGGTGCCTATATTATGTGGCACTGTATAACAAACTTTGTTTGTCAGGTTTACACAATGGAAGGACATGTAATATAACCGTGTATATGATTAGCGCCTGGCTTATATTGTTGCAGCTGTCGCTGGTGTGGATCCGTTTTCAGCTTCGACAGCGCTTCTGGGAATGGCCAAGGCACCTTCACTCCGAGCTGGGAGCCCCTCTGGTAAAAACGAACAAAAATAATTAGATTTTCTCTTTTTGGGACAATGTTGTTTATTAGTAGTATGTTTACAATTTTGTTTAACTCTCTCTTTAGATGCTGATCTGTTCGATGATGCCATGGATGGAGGCCAGATGAATCTGAATGGGCGAGGTGACGGCTGTCTTGAGATGTTTGACTTGTCCCGTCTGGGGGAAAGCCTGGCTGCTCCTAGCCCTCGAACCTGTGTTACACCTGAGGCCTTCCTGGGTCCAACAGCAGCTTCTCTGGTAAACCTGGAGACACTGATCCCTGTAAACCCCTCAGCTACAAACAAGAACCCCTTTTTATCAGGTACAGTTCCTAAACCCCCGGGTTCCCATGAATCTCAAGGTTGCACTGTTGAATACAATAGTTTGATGCAGACATGTTGATCTCGTCTTTCCTTTGCTTCTTTAGGTCTGAGTGCTCCTTCGACCACAAACCCATTCCAAACTGAACAACCCAGACTAACTCTGAACCAAATGGGCCCCATCTCCAATTCTCCTGAGCCTCTCAGCTCTCTTCCATACAGCGCCTCCCTACCCCTGCCTCTGAGCAACCAGCCAGCCAGTATCCCTTCCTCTCTCACCCACCCCACCCAGTCTGGTCTAAACATGCCAGGGAACCTACCCCAGCCCCTGTTACCCCTATCTTCACTTAGTACTATTGGATCTCAACCTGACCCGCACAGTCAGAACCCTTTTCTATGAGGACCAACAGAACTGGACAGACCCATAGAACAAATGATGCTGTTGACGTACAATACCACTCTCAAATGAACTGGACCAGGCAGGACCCAAATTAATAACGGTATTCTCAATTTTTATATCTGGGATATAATACTGTAATCATTAGATTGATGCAACCTGCTTTTACAGTACCTTTAGCTTAGCTTCTCGTTTGCTTTCTTATCCAACAAAAACAGTGTATTTGAGGGCATACATGATGCTAATTTACACAAACCTACACTCAAGCACAGCTGGATGGTATTTTCATTCAATTACTAGTACCTAGTACTTAATTGCCATAGATACCAGGCGAGTATTTGCTACGGTTTTTAGCTTGCAAAATGAAACATACTATGCTGCTTTATATTATTGCTATCTAGATTTAGCACTGATTGTCTACCAGGTATACCTGCTGCCTATCTCTGTATAGCTCCCACAGATCTGGGGAAAGCTGGCCATTGCTATTTGTACTAAGGAGAAATGATAGCGCTACAACATCAGCACCTCCAGTAAATAAAGTTCAGTTCTAGTTTTCTCTTCTGCATTAAGGTTCACATGGGACTGCTGTCAGACTATGAACTGATATGAGAAATGGAAGGACTTTATTTTAGAAGTGTAATGAATTCCTGGGTTTAACTGAATGAGTTTTTAACTGGACCATGCTTTCTTCAGAACGTCCTGTGTAAGACATCAAAAATCTGGCATCCTGGTTTATTTTTGTTCATTGCTTGACACATATTGTTATGAAATATAAGGATGTTATTACAATTACTTTTGGGGTTTATGTGATTTTATTATTTTGCATTCCCTTAATTCATCTGAATATTTTAGTAAAATAATAGTACACCTTACATATGGTCACTACAAGCACAAAAACAATGTAGGTCTACCTATGTAAACAAGTTTTTAATGCACCCCTGCAGGTTTTTTGCAGTTTCCTACTAGATCACTATGCCATCATAAAGCCAGTGTTTTAACAATTTATTGATAATCTGATAAAGTATAAACAATAGTTTATAGTTTACCTATTTATGTGGACTAAAAATTGGTTTGTTTAATATACTACCTCTATATTAATTTATACAGAAACTCAAGAAAAGGTGATTAGAAAACACCATCACGCTTGAGCACAATTTGTCAAATATCGTAACTTTTACATAAAACACTAAACTTACGTCACCTTAGTTAATAATTAGGCTATTATTATTAATACTTGAGCCTAGTTACATTATTACCATCTTCAGTATTTTCCCCATTTACTTAATTTGTACAAAACTCATTGCTTGCAGTTTTTCAAAATAATATCTACACATTCATAAAAAAATATAAAATAAACATTTGATATGAATGTGAGTTATCTGTTTAAAATAAAGAAAACAGGAATACTTTATTTTTTATTGTGGATTGATAATTATTATTACACATTGATTATTATTATTATTACACGTTGTTACACAGCCAGTGCATATAGTACTGACAGGAGGTCACTTGGTCATAGCTGAATTCAACCAGCCAAGCACCTCTTGAAGCCCTTGACCAGAGTGTGCGCTGAGCTCCAGTGTTGTGATTGTCTGAGCTGCAGAAGCTATGATGTCATCCAGTCGGAACAGTGACTTAATCTCTACCAGACTCATAGTACAAAAGACATCCCTAGGAATGGGTTGGAAGAAAAAAACAGTATGACCACTGTAAATGGTAAGAATTGATATAATGGATGATTGACTCACCTTTTGTTGAAAAGGAGAAGAACATTGGCATTATGCAGGGGCTCAGCTGAAAGAACGGACAGGAGCTGGATACAAGATGATGATATCTGAGAGATGTTGGCTGAGTCCACCATGTACTATGAAAACATATTGTGTAGTTATTGTACTGTCAGTTTTGAATGAAATAAAGAATATAATAAAAATGAAATGTAGACTAGGCCACAGCATTACAATGACACAGGAGCAGTCGGTGAAGTAACTTGGCCAAATAGGTCCCATGCAACCTCCTAGCTCTCTGACAGTCACTCTCTTTCTCCCCAGTGTCAGGTCAGTCAGGTTTGTTCCTACCTAAGAGTAAACATTAAAAGGTTGAAAGATGCACTGTCCATCCAGAAAATGTTATCTGAAGCAGAAGAGTGGGGTAGCAAGCCATCTTACTGTAGGCAGAGTCGCAGGGGGTTTATCAAATTCACCTGACCCATCACGTAAAGTAAGCTGTACAATTAATGTGTTAAGAAATGTAACATCAACAGCCAACACAAACAGTATGACTAACGGTAGGGTACCACGTCAATCTTCCCTTCGTAGTAGTACCATACCGGTAGGCTAATAGTACAAGCAATGTGACGTATTTATATTAATATAAATCATAGCGTCGTACAAAAAATAAAGGATATTTTGGAGACGTTTTAACAACAACGTTTTCCCCACACCGGTCGCCCCGAGCAGCAAACACATTTCATTGATCAAGTAACCTATTCAAAGTTCCAATGTGATGTAGCTCTATGCTGCTAAGGTTTTTTCGACCTTAAATGCTTTCATGTTCGACACACTCCAGTCGTACTAGCCTGGCGCTAGCTTACTTGGCCTCATTCGGCACTATGGTGATACTCACGTGATATTCTCAAGCTCCATGATCGGTCCAACAAATATACGTCATTCATTTGAACCGGAATAAAAATATATGCAAAAAAACAACAACATTGGAGAGATCGACGAGACGTCAAAGCTAAAACATTTCCCTGGAAGGATGTACGATCTGCCACATGCGCGGCGGCAGTGCAGTTATTGAGTCATTATCAATAGTTGTTTGTTTTAAATTAACTACCGTAATGGAGGCTGTTTTAAAGAGGGAATTGCAGACGTCCATGTTGAAGTCAACTGGTCACTCTGGAGGTGGCTGTATCAGCGAAGGCCAGAGTTATGATACTGATAACGGGAGAGTTTTTGTGAAGATAAATCACAAAAACCAGGTTAATTATTTTTTAAACAGTTTTCTGCTGATGTTTGTGTGTGCAGGTCCCTATACTTAATGGTTATAGAGTCCCACTATTGGCTAATGGCGTTTATTAACAGCACGTGTTTATGATGCAGACCTGTATCATAAACATAAGCATATCTATACCTTTCGTAATCTTGAAAAAATTGCCTACATTCTGATAAACTGAATCTATGCTTATGCATAATTACATAGCCGATGCAATCTTAGTCAACCTCAGTTTTCTATCAAGGCCAAACTTATGTTTGATGGGGAAATGGCCAGTTTGGATTCCATCTTAAATACAGAAACAGTGAAAGTCCCCAAGCCTGTGAAGGTGATCGAGTTAGGCACAGGGGGATCAGTGCTTGTGATGGAACATCTGGATATGAAAGGTCTTTCCAAGTAAGAAGCCAGTATACTGTATAACAGTAAATAATAACTTTACATTTGGGATAAGATAATTTGTGATTATTTTTACCTTTTTGTTTATTTGTATATTAAAGGTACTCGAAACTGCTTGGAGAGCATTTAGCTGATCTGCATATTCACAACAAAAGACAGTTGGATAGACAAACTAAAGATCAACAGACAGTGGGTAAATTAACTGATTTATAACCGCACTTACTACAAATGGCTTCAGCTGATCATATATAAAGCACACTACATATTTATACTTCTATGTTCAACCGTGTGATTGAATAGCACGATAATTTCTCCATATAGTACTTGCCAAAATGGTTGACATTATCTCCACAGGAAAGGGAGTTGGGTCTGAAGTGCCTGCCATTGAGAAGTTTGGTTTTCACGTACCTACATGCTGTGGATACATACCACAGGTAAGGTATTGCTTCTAAGGGAACCCTTTGACAATATAACGACTAGAGACTAAAACTTATTTTCTCAGGAAAACGAGTGGCAGCATGACTGGGTAAACTTTTACTCCCGTCAGAGACTGCAGCACCAACTTAGCATGGTAGAGAAGACGTATGGTGACAGAGAGGCCATGGAGCTATGGGCCCAACTACAGGTAACTTCTGACATTGTTAAGGATGAATAAATATAACACTTTTCAATTAGCAATCAATAACCTCTAACCATTATGTCTGCAAACCGTTCCAGCTGAGGATCCCGCAGTTGTTTGCAGATGTGGAGGTCGTCCCGTCTCTTCTCCATGGAGACTTATGGTCAGGAAATGTGGCGCAGTGTGCAGAGGGCCCGGTCATTTTTGACCCTGCGTCGTTCTATGGCCACTCAGAATATGAGCTGGGCATCGCAGTGATGTTTGGCGGATTCAACAGCTCTTTCCACACTGCTTACCATGACAAGGTCCCCAAGGCTGCAGGCTTTGCAAAGAGAAACCAGCTTTACCAACTCTTCCACTGCCTGAATCACTGGAACCACTTTGGTGGTGGCTACAGGGGTTCTTCACTGAAGATTATGAGAGACCTTCTCAAATGAATGATTGTACACTCGTGATGTTTAAAGTCTAGTCTAATGCAAATGTTGAGATTGACTAATGTATATGAATTGCATTGCTTTGCTTATGAGACTAGTCATATTCCTTTGGCTATGAAAGATATTCCATAGTCAAGATATTGAATAAACATTTTGAGTAATTGTTTTCAATAATGGTCATCAATGGCAGGGGGTTGTTTAAGCACTATAACATCTTTTTGTACAGTATACAAATGAAACATGTAATTAATAGCATAGCAATATTAGCAATAGTGTCAATGCATGGCCTACATAATATTATTGTTTAGTAATATTAGAAAAGGGAACTTTGGGGTCCTCTGATGGAGCCACAAAATCATGTTTGTGTTGCCAGTGCTTGTTTAGGAATAAAATAATAGTTAATTTAATGGAGTCTACTTGTAATTATAAATATATAATCGTATCCTCTTGATTTGTTAATATTATTTCCCGTAGCGTACAAACATTGATAAGTCAGTCTATATGCTGCATGTACAGTATGTATGCCGCACTATATAATCAGACATACTTGGTTTAGTTGGTATATAATTGTATGGTATATAATAGTTAGTATATAATTCATGATGTGACACCACTGACAGACAAATAAAAAGTGGGACACACGAGCTTCCTCATGCAGTTCGCGCATCGATTTGACTGGGAATTGTGTAGTTTGTACATTATCGGGCACCGTACTTGGGCGGGCACCAGTGTGATGTGAATTGCGAACATCACTTAAGTGACTAGTGTAGCATCCTTTATTGTAAGATGAATGCTTCATTTAAGTTAACATATATTATTACGATAAAGTCTTAGTCATTTCGCCTAAGTAAGTGATTTAGTATCGTCTGTTTTGTACGTTTTTAAAAGTATAGTGAGTACCGTACCGTAGCATGTTAACCACTTGATAATTACGTCAACTAGCATAATAGTAGCTAGTTCCATTCCCACGCTAACCTACATTACACTCTACATTGTGCAAACCTCTATGGGTATAACCAGTGGATAATATCAGAAAGAGGATTTTTTAGCGATATCTGCATAGTGAAATGGCATTACCAGAGACCGAGAATGGCCGTGACGTTGACTGCGACGGAGATGGCGAACCTGATAAGATTATCCAAGTTTGTGTGTTGGGGGGCTTCACAGAGAGTGCTGAGATTCGTGCATTGATAGCTAGCCTGCCCGATGTACACGGAAACATTGTTACAAGGGAGTCTGCCACCGAGAAATTCATTGGTAGGACAATAATAAAAGCTGTCGTTTTTTCGTTACGGTTAGCTAGCTAGTAATTAACCACCTGAAATCTCTTTTTCAGTCATTATGGACAGATACCAGGAGCAGCCTCATCTTCTAGATCCCCATTTAGGTGAAATACTGGTATCATGTAATTAATGAAATGTGTTTACATTTGAGGAACCAACCAACGTATATGGGTTTGTTTATCTTCTAAGAATGGATGCTGAATATGATATTGGAACATGTAAGGAGTGAGAAATCTCCCCCTTTGCTGGTTCATCTGAGTTTCAAGTTTCTTTACAACATATCTAAGGTCAGGCCATTATCAAACAAAACCATAGTCAGTTGACATGTGTATGTGCTGGGATTTTTCACTGATACATAAACAGTAACCATATCATGTTTTGTTTGCATGCTAGGTAAGAGGATATAAGATTTTCATGCAACTTCTTCCTCATGAAGTGGCTGATATGCAGCCAGTTCTAGATCTGCTGATGAGACAGGACCCCAGAGACACAGAGGTAAGAGTGGAAATGGATTGGTAGCCTAATTCCTCTATGAACTTTCTCCGAACCTTGCTTATATCATCCTTTTTGTCAACTTGATTCTGTTTCTTTGGACTTTCTCTTTATACTGTAGATTTGGGAAACCCGCTACATGCTACTGTTGTGGCTCTCCATGACATGCCTCATACCCTTTGACCTTTCACGTCTGGATGGCCACCTTGAGACAGATGGGGGACTGGCCAGAGAGCCCATCATGGACCGCATTCTTGCTGTTGCCAAGGTAGTATCAGAAGCATTATATTGTAGGTCAGTGTAATCAGCTACTGTATGCTGCCTTTCATTGTACCTGCTGCACCAGTGGCATGCTGGTAGTGCTGTGCAGTAAGTAATGTAAATCTCACTCTCCGACGCTCTGGTGACGCACGCTAGAGACCATTGGGTGTTAGCGTGTCTCGTTAAGTGTCCGGAGCTCGGTAACCTCTAACTGGCTGTATTGCTACTTTGTAAACCTGGCTTTCCAGCTGGCTATTTATCAGAATTGGATGGTTCCCTAAAACAGTGGTTCTCAAAGTTGGGCTTGCAAAACAGAGAGGAGGGGGTCAAGAGATGATTTACAGAAATGACATAACATTTACAAATGATTAAGTATAGCATATTTTAGCAATATTTATTATTATTAGTAGTACAGTAATTATGTAAAAGCAATGCATTCATTTGACGTATTCTGCTGGTAGCCTATATTAAAATACTATCAAATAATATTATGGCTGTTATGCATCTATCACCTCGGTGGATATCAGGGGTCGCAAGTCTCTGGCACTGTTATTTAGCGGGTTGTGAGCTAAAATGTTTGGGAACCCCTGCCCTAAAAGACCTATAACACAATGTCTGTAGAGAGTTGGTTGTTATCAAGGTAACATGCTCTTCGATGTTTAAGTATGTATTTTTGTAGTGTGTTCACAATAAATGTTTCTGTTGAGTTCATCCGATTCATCTTGTGGTTTGCAGTCTTACCTGGCGGTCACTGATAAGTCCAGGGATGCAGCATCCATACTAGTGTCAAAGTAAGTGCACTTAGTTTTGACTTTCTATACATTGTTATCACACTTTTTTTTAAACGCGACAATGGCCTTTTTATGTACAAAGTGGAGGGCATTTCTGGAAATTATAATGATTAATTATTTTTTATTAGAGTTGTATAATATTTCCACCCATTAATTCATTATTTCCGCTCGTGGGACAGGCTTGCTGTATGTGTATTATGAAATAACAATAATTTACAGTACAACCCCAATTCTGAAAAAGATGGGACATTATGGAAAATGCTAGTAAAAAACTAAAATTATATTAAAATGTTTTTATTTTATTTGTTTTATTCCGTTCACCCATATCAGACAACACATAATGTGATGTTTTACCTTGTTCATTTAATAGTTTTGCGACATTATATAAGTGTCTTCAGTGCCCACACAATACATTACATTAGTACACGAGCCACCAATTCACCAATGATCATCTGGGTGGGCAAATTCTGACTTGTTAGACATCTCTAGTTCACGGTTTGTCATGATAACCATTGTGGGCTAGTAGCTTAGCAGTAGTTTTCATGCCTTGAATATGTGGACTCCTATGAGCAGAAATCCGAACATTATATATTGTGGGTTTTCTGTATTTTAGGCTTGATGGCTACTGAGGCTGGCTAAATCCATCCCATGCATATATTTCCTTGTATCCAGATCCCTACAATTAAAAATAATGTATTCATTAGGTGGGATATACAGATCATATTTCTAAGGGAAATTTGACCTGAATTTCACTTCGGAATATTACATTTATTTCACAGAATTTGATAAAAATCACAACAAACATGTTATTGTATTGTATTGTATTGTATTGTATTGTAAAAGGCTTGAAAGGTTAAGGTAATACATGTTTAATCCTGTAGAGGGTGTCCTTATTCTTTTGTTCCACTGATATTGCAGCCTAGATGCACGCACACACGCGTGTACAGTGCATGCCCCATGTGTCTTTTTATGTTTCACTACAGATTCATGACACGTCCCGATGTGAAACAGAAGCATCTGGGGGACTTTTTGGACTGGAGCCTTACTACTATAACTAAGACCAATGAGGGTGGCATAATAATACTAGATGGTGCATTACAGTCTCTGGTAAACATATGCATACACCCTGAATACTCATGTCTTGTGTGTGTGTGTGTGTGTGTGTGTGGCGGGGGAATGACTGCAGAGGGAAGTTTACAAGAGCAGACATGACTGGTATGTCTCACACACAAAAGTAAATGTGGTTTCAGCAGGTGTATAATGCACCTGCTACATTTGCTGTTGAGTCAAGTGACTTACAGAAGTTAACTGGCTTAGAACTAAACTGTTCCTTGGCAAATAAGAAAGAAGCTTGACTTTGTCCATAATACCACCATTTATGTCACTCTTTTTCAACTCACTGTAAACGTGTGCACTTTAGCAGAATTTTCTGGAAATGTTTTATTTATTCAGTTATTTGTTACAAGGGTAGACCAGAAATATGGTCTGCTCTTAGAAATGAAGCACTTTATTATTTAGTTTGTTAGCAAGTATTTTTGAGGACTGAGTGATATATTGGTATATTTGAGCATATGTATGATTCCATGATGACATGCTGCTGTCATTATTCTAGCAAAATGTTGTTTGTTTACGATCTCTAGTATGGGTCGCTCTCAGGAGCTCACTGAATTAAAGCGTGGTACTGTGATAAGTTGCCGCTTGTGCACAAAAGTCAGTTTGTAAAAATTCCTCACTACTAAATTCCACGGTCAACTGTTGTGTGGAAGCGATTGGGATCAACAGAAACTCATAAAATCACAGAACGGGGTCAGCGCAGGCTGAGGCGCACAGTGCGCAACTTTCTGTCAATAGCTACAGACCTCCAAACATCATGTGGCCTTCGGGTTAGCTCAAGAACAGTGCGTAGAGAGCTTCATGGAATGGGTTTCCATGGCCGAGCAGCTGCATCCAAGCCTTACCTCACCAAGTGCAATGTAAAGCGTCAGATGCAGTGGTGTAAAGCATGCCGCCACTGGACACTAGAGCAGTGGAGACGTGTTCTCTGGAGTGACGACTCACCCGGGCAATCCGATGGACAAGTCTGGGTTTGGCGGTTGCCAGGAGAACGGTACTTGCCTGATTACATTGTGCCAAGTGTAAAGTTTGGTGAAGGGGGTATTATGGTGTGGGGTTTAATTTTCCAGGGGTTGGGCTTGGCCCCTTAGTTCCAGTGAAAAGAACTTAATGCTTCAGCATACCAAGACATTTTGGAAATTTTCATGCTACCAACTTTGTGGAAACCATTTGGGGATGGCCCCTTCCTGTTTCAACATGACTGCGCACCAGTGCACAAAGCAAGGTCCAAAAAAACATGGATGAGCTAGTTTGGTGTAGAGGAACTTGACTGGCCGGCACAGAGTCCTGACCTCAACCCGATAGAACACCTTTGAATGATGAATTGATGAATTAGAGCGGATACTGCGAGCCAGGCCTTCTCGTCCAACATCTGTGCCTGACCTCAGAAATGTGTTTCTAGAAAAAAGGTAAATGTTCCCATAAACGTACTCCTAAACCTTGTGAACATGCTTCCCAGAAGAGTTGAAGCTGTTATAGCAGCAAAGGGTGGGCCAACTCCATATTAATCCCTACGGATTAAGAATGGGATGTCATTAACCTTCATGTGCATGTAAAGGCATGTATCCCAAAACCTTAATATATAGTGTAATATAGTGATATAGGCAATATAGTGTATTTAATACCAACAACACAGCATAAAAATATCCATAACCTTAAAAACAAGCAATCTATTTATGATTAATGTAACCTGTGAGTCACTCTAGTATGCACATATGCATCCTTTAGACAAACCTGTAACTCATATTCTTGTCATATTTCTGGCAGGGGAACTTGCATACATTACATGCAGTGAAACCTGGAAAAACTGGCTAGTCTTTAAGCGGTGCTGGAACCTCATTATTGATCCTAGTTGTAGAATCTTCTGGCGTATATCAAATCGTTTTGACATGTTGAGCTGTAGCAAGATACCGTATTGTCATTTCTGGCTTTAGTCATTTTGCTTTTGATCCAGATATATTTGTGTCCTATAGGCACAGCTTTTCAAGCATGGAAAAAGAGATGACCTCCTACAATATGGTAAACGCATTTCAAATAGATTATGCTAGCCTTTAAATCTATAATTGAAGATTGATCATTTGTGTTTTATGACTTACCATATGTCATATTTGGCCACATTATTATGACATGACTATAATATTATTCTACTTTTATAAATAGTTTTTACATTATAAATTGATCTTTTCATATTTTTGAATTATGACCCAGTATCCTATGTGGAATACAAAAACATGAATATCCTTGACATGTTTCGGTGCATGATGCTATGTTGTATTTACTGTCCAGCTCCTACAGTAATGCAGTGTCTAGAACAGAAGCATCTGTCAGAGAGCAAACACTCTACCCTGAGGAAATTAGGGGTCAAATTGATCCAGCGGCTGGGGCTTACATTTCTGAAGCCACGCCTTGCCAAGTGGAGGTGAACCGCTAGACTTTCTCCTTTTGTTTGTTTCATTGTACATCATTGTTTTGTTAGCTTTGTTTCTTTCTTGGTTTCTTTATTGTTTGTTTATAGTCTGTTTTTTATTTATCAGTTGTCTCCTGTTCTTTACTGTTGATTTATTCTACAGACTGTTCTTGTTTGTCTCTTTCTCTCCTTCCCATTTACCGTCTCTCCTCCCAGGTACAAGAGAGGAAGCCGTTCCCTAGCAGCCAACCTGGCTCTATCACAGTCCACTGCAGTCGTAGAGGCAGTGACTCCCTGTGCGGAGGCTCAGGACCAGGAGGAGGACTACGACATCCCAGAGGAAGTGGAGAGCGTCATCGGTCAGTTTCTCTGCCTCCTCCCAGTTGTTGTCTTAATCCTGGTCGGTTCTGCTCACTCAGACTTATCATTTGTCTGCCTGCCTTTTCACAGAGCAATTGCTTGTGGGCCTCAAAGACAAGGAAACAATTGTGCGCTGGTCGGCTGCTAAGGGGTAAAATGTGCATGTTTGGTGTATACAGTAGGATTGAGTGTTATAGCTACAATAGTACTACTATGATACAATGTCTCGAGTATTGTAAAACCCCTTGCGTCATACATACAGTGTATGACATAGTGTGTGTGTGTGTGTTATGGTGTCCTGTATTTCCCCTTTTATACTCCAGTACACCTTTTCATGCTGAAACGTTACAAGCAGTCTTTTAAGTCTGACAGGCTATATAAAAGTGGTTTTGACATACAATAATAATAACAACAATGGCACCAGTTTACCTGTTGATCTTGTCTAACCGCCAGTATTGGAAGGTTAACCGGGAGGCTTCCTAAAGATCTGGCAGATGAGGTGGTTGGATCAATGCTGGACTGCTTCAGGTAGATGTTCATAAGCAGTCATAAATCGTCAGTGTTATCAAATTGTGAAATTGTCAAAAAGTGCATTCTATGCACCACTAGCAGCTCTGCTTGTTGTGACGTGTGTGTGTGTGTGTGTGTGTGTGTGTGTGTTTTAAGCTTCCAAGAAACCGACAACACTTGGCATGGAGGGTGCCTGGCGCTGGCTGAGCTGGGCAGAAGAGGCCTGCTATTGCCTTCCAGGCTCTCAGATGGTACGTGTCAGCAGAACGCACATGGAAACCTCATTATGAGAGACGCAGAGAATAATTTCAAATGAGTGTTTTTTAGTTTTCTTTTCAGCAATATTTACACATCACCAAACCACAGTAATAAACATTTTATATACTGTTTGTTCATATTTAAATATTACGACCAGGTGTATATACAGCGTGTACCATCTTTGCCGCGTTGGTATCTAATACATGACGGTTACTGTTAACTCAGTGCACTAAAGGAGGTGTGTTGTAGTTTGGGGGGGGGGGGCGGCTCTGCTCTTCTAAATGTCCAATTTTCAGTGCTTAGTAAACATTTGATCATGATTCTGAGGTTCATCTTTAACATGGTCGTTTTAGTGAAGGTTAGGGGGTTTCACTACACATGTATGTATACATATATACATACTATACAGTTTATATACTGAGCAGTACAGTTTATACACTTGAGCAATACGCTGCCATGCTGTTAGCAGCAGCGATGCCTCCTCCTCCTCATCGCTCGCTCTGAGTCTTTCCCCTTAGCTCTCTTGGCGGCTTTATGGCAATTGCGTGCGGCCAGGCTAGAGCTGGCTCTTTTCAGCCCCGCCCGCGCCCTAGCGGCCCGCGCGCCCTCGTCGAGGTGCGCGGCCCGTTCCCCGAGGGCCTCAGCGGGCGCACAGGGAGAGCAGAGCCCCCCGGGCTCGCCGGAGCTCTCCGCTGGACTCCCTCTGCGGACGGCGCACACGGAGCTGGCGATGGCCAACTGGCAGAGTGCCAGGGCCGCCGTCTGCCTCTGGTGGTCACCGGGCTCCTCGCAGGGCGGGGGCCCACCGGCCCGGCTGCGTGGGGCAGGGGGTCCGCCGGACGGCCCTCTGAGGCTGAGGTTCAACGGCACGTCCTCCCCGTCGGCCGGAGCAGTGAGCCCATTGGGCATGTGCTGCTCCCTCATGGAGAGGTTGAGCGGAGCCACATCCTCCCCTAGTGGTGACGGGGAGGCATGACATTCCCCCGGAACAACTGCGGTGGGCTGTCGTCTTCTCACTGGTGACCTGAGGAAAAGACCATTTAAGCTTTAGTTCTGTTTAGCTCTATTAGAGGAATGTAGGCCAGCCTGTTTTAAATGGTTACTCTTACCCTCTGTCACCGGGCAGACCTCTCAGCTGCAGCAGGCCTTGTGCAGAGTCCTCTCTGCTTGCGTCTGTGTGCCGGAGGGGCGATGTGTGGCCGGTGGACTGTGGCTCCCCCAGGATGGTGTAGTGGGGACCATCAGCGTCCCTCTGGATCACGTGGGAGTGGCTGGGCCGGTCCGGGGACCCTGACGCCGAGCAGCCCGACGCCGGGCTGAGCCTGGTGCTCTTGTCTCCCCCTCCGCCCGGCTCCCGGCTGCCGCTGTGGGGGTCGCCGTGGGGACGCAGGCGCATATACAGCTCACAGTCCTTGGGCCCAAAGGTCGGGCCGTAGAGATCCAAGGGGAGATACCTGGAGCCAGGCATGGGCACGGAGACGTCAGGAGATCTGCCGTACATGCCGTAATGTAGCGCGGGGGGCGCAGGGTGCAGGGAGGGGCAGTATCGGTATGAGTGGAACAGGGAAGGGGTCATGGGCTGTGGTACCACCGGCCTCTGGGGCACCAGGGTCTCTGGGCGGAAGGCAGGAGGGCTTGGCCCGTGGCTTGCTGGTAGATAGTAGGGTGGGTAGAGGGGTTGGAGGAGGCGCTCCGGCAAGAAGGAGTATTCTGGGACCATGGGGGGGTGTTTTAAGTGCATGGAGGGGGAAAGGGGGCTCCAGGAGAACGCAGGGCCGCTCACTGCCGGCTCCCCTGGCTGCTGCGAGGGCGACTTGAGGAGCTCTCCGCTGTCTCGGTTGGGCGTGACGGGGGAGAAGGCAGACGTGTGCGGCAGAGGCTTGGGCGCTTTGTTCTCCTCGCTCTCTCGCCCCGCGCCGTCCCCGTCTCCCGTGACGTCCACTTCCTCTGTTTCCTCCCCGCACTCGGTGCCGTCTTCGGCCTTCCTCTCTGCCCCGCCTCCCCGCACGGCGTCTGGGGCGTCTGGGACACCAGAGCTGTCCTCGGGTGTCATGGGAGACGGGAGGATCTTTGGCAAGGCCTTGAGCTGCCTGGCTGTTTGGCCTTTCTGTGACATTAGCGATATGGAGTTCTTACACAGGTTGTATTTCATGTGGTTGAAGAGGTGGGACTTCTCGTTGCAGGTGAAAGGACACTGGAAACACTGGTATTTGAACGGCTTGCCCGGCGGCCGGGGAATGTAGTGAGGCCTCTTGGGCTTGCGCTGCTGAACAGTGTCCATCGTCACTGAAAGGGAAAGTGGGTGTGGCAGACGGTTTAGATGACCCAAACACACTCAGAAAGACGGGGCTAATGCTATCTGGGGATTATGAAGCCATTGCTTCTTCTGCACAGATGTAGTCATACTCTGGCCAAGACATTAACTTAAAAACAAAAAAAGTATCTAATAAATGCATGCAATTTAAAGAAGAGATTAATATGTGTCGATATCTCGTGAACAACCCCCACCCCAGACACAATGCAAAAAGCATTGTGTGACCCACTTGTGACCCAATGTCAGCATAAAACAGCAGGCCATTGTGAATTGTTCAGCGCTCTCGTTGACTTGAGGATTAGCCTAAAAAAGTTGTTTGACTGGTTCACTTGGAAGACTGGCTGATATTGGCGGTTTCATTATAATTTTTTTTCCATTTCTCCCCTCGGCTGTACAGGCAGAACTATCTCTGGCTGCACAAAACACTGCAGCCTCAGGCTAATATATTCCATCAACTGTTAGCTCACTCTTTGTTGAGCATCAAACAGGGCAATAGTCAAATATAAGGAATACTGTTAGACCCTATGCAAAATACCTGCATGTTTGCATAGGTGCGCTTGTGCTCTGATGAAGAGCATCCCATTGGGGGGGCGCTCAACATAAGGCTTCTACCTCCCCTCTCGACACCGCCGCGCCGCTCTAAACCCCGCCATGTGTGGCGATTGGCCAGGCACAAGGTGGGAAGGAGGCTGGCAGGAGAGGCACACGCGCTGCTGACACAGACCTGGAGGGGCCTGCAGAGACACGCTCCCTCTCTCAGCCTTCGCTTAAACCCTGCACTGTGGCCGTGGGAACCTCCTCCCATCTGCTTCCCATGACTGCACCTGTAGGATGCACCACGCTATGAACCGCCGTCCCAGTGAGCTCACACAAACTGAAGACGCAAGACTGTGGGAGAGCGCGTCAGACAAGGAAAGGGCCCGTGTGCGGATCTGTGTGACCCGGCAGGGTTTCAGCCGCGGTGCGCACGGCACCTGAAACGCTTCACATTAGCCTTTTGAATTGAAGCATCGCCTATGGCCACGAGTTAGGCGTTGCTGGCTCGGTATGGAGGAACCTGCTTGTCGTGCGCTGTCGCAAGATGTTGTCGCTCAAGTTTCTGTCTAGGTGTCACAGCACGCAAAGCCACTCCCTTATTAAGAACCCATATTGCATAGTTTTCTTTAATGTGTAGCCTCAATGTTAATACAGCCCATTCAATACAGTGCTTATTCCCTAAGAATGTATTGTTTTTATTTAACTAAAGGTAATGCTTTTATAGAATAAGAGTATTGTATTTTGTTAAACTATCTAAATGCTACAGTATATTTTCCACAAATTTCTTCCATTTTAAGTTTTTAGATTGTATTTTATGTAGATTGTATTTTTTATTTTTTTACCTCTGATTCAGGGTTTGTCAGTCAAAACAGCGCAGGCAACATGTTCTAAATTCCCAGGTAACAGGTGCATCACTAAAATTCCAATAAATTCACACCTGTCTTCTTTGAATAACTACTCATTCACAGGCGGTCTTTGATAAGACGGCTCTAAATAATATTCAGTAAATGTTGCTGTCTTGTTATTGAATGGTTATGAGGGAAAATAAAAACAAGTCTTACCTGTAGCTATGTCTTTCTGTGGTGTTTGATCCACGACGCCGTGTCTTTCCACTATTGGCAGCCAGTGTCAGTGTCCGGAACGGGATGTTTCTGCCAGTAATGTATTCGGGTCTGTAATGTTTGTGAGTATCCGTGCTCTCCTCTGGCTAATGTCAAGTTGTGTGGTAGGTTCCACTCTCCCTGAGCTGTTGTATCTGTAGGGGGTGGGGCCATAAGCCCAAACAGCACGGGCCCTCAGGCAACGCTGATGCATCTTATATTAGTCAGGCCCCAAGCCACAATTTGCATGTTGGTCGCGGTGGTGGTTGAGTCCCTCTTCCCTTTAAATAGATGCACGGGCTTACTTGTGTCACAAATATAAATGATGTGTCAATTAAGGTGCAAGATATTTGCATACAGCTGATAAGTAAACATGACCGTGACAGTGATATCTGAGAAGATATTATGTTTAGGTGCGGTATCCTATTAGACGGCTTGTATGCAGATTAGGTAAAACATCAGGTCAGATGTTTTCTACATCATAGAATGGCTTCCCGTGGCCTTTAATGTACCAGTCTTTATTTTTTATTTCATAATATTTTCAGGCAATCCCCGCATTTGCGTGAATATTGTGAATATATTGCGAGAAAATATATATAATAATTCATATTTATAATAAATTATTATATCATTTATATTTCCTCTTGTTTTTGAATTGTTGATTTTCCACTATTGTAGGTCAGACAATAGTTCTATTACATATTCTTTATGTAATAATAACGTAATTAATATTATAATGAATATTAATATTAGGTTAATACATTCTATAAAACATCAAATACTTTTAGTTAACATCCAGTGTGTTTTTTTGCATTGCAGTTGTCCCAGTGATTCTGAAGGCCCTGACATACGATGAGAAGAGGGGTGCAAGCAGCGTGGGCTCCAACGTGCGTGACGCGGCCTGCTATGTGTGCTGGGCATTTGCCAGGGCCTATGAACCCACGGAGCTCAAACCCTTTGTCACTCAGATCGCCAGGTAACCTTCATATCCCTTGCTTGCCGTTACTGTGCCCAACAGCCATGCCTGCAAGTCTAGCATTACCTGACCTGAGGCACACCTTTTTATATATCCTGTTAACACAACGTGTTTGAGAATAGCTCGGAAAGACTGTTCAGGGCATATGTTCTATATGTTAGTCCTGATTTGCATAAATGTGGTATGGTTGTGAGCAGTTATTTTATGCCTCAAACCAGTTCTATCAGTTTATTTACATCATATCCTATTCCCAATTGCGTATCCTTTCCTTGTAATTCTCTGCTTCTTTCTGCGTATCAAGCTTTCAGCGTGTTCCAACGTCTTCTCGGGAGTAGTTTGTGTTGTTGTGTTTAACTGCTAGGTGATACTGTTAAAAAGTGTTATGGCTTTCTCTTATATGTTCATATGTCCTGTATGACAGCCATGCCAGGATAGCCAGTGAGTGACTATTCATATTGCACAGATGTCGTCAAAGCAGGCAAATGTGTAAACTAACCCTGCACTCACACCGCCAGTGATTTTTGTAGCTGGTTGTAGCCAGGTCACTCTGTAGCCTCCGCTGGTGGGCGTGCATGCTCTGTCGTTGGTGGGTGTGTCCGCCCTGTCACTCAAAGAGGTACGCGAAGTGTGTCTGCCTTGCTACATGCATGCATGGGCTAAACAAACTCATGAACAAACCACGTGAATTGTAGATAAACTTATAAATCTATGTTCCGGTAAATGAACAAGCACACATGCTCTCCTCCATTTGTAATTGCCAAGAATCGGGAGGGCCATCGCCGACACACATCTCCTCTCTTGATTGTTTTATCGCGTCACTGAAAATTTGAACAAAGTCAGATGTTGGTCAACTTTCCAAGTCGTCAATCAGCTGGCCGTTTTAGTCGCTCACTGTCGCCCATAGTCGCCCGGCGCTCATTGCAATGAATGAAGCTCTGTCGCTTTGTAGCTGACTGTAGCCGGGGGTGTGAGTGCAGGGTAAGTGATTACCAGCTCACACTGTATTCAGTAGGAAACCAACTGAAACTGACCACTGGTCTAAAAAGCCAAACCATGCACAAAAGGATTAGTAAACGCCATTAAGGCTGCAATTAACCATTATTGCCATAGTTGATACATTATGTAGGTTGTCTTTGATTCATTTAGAGAGTAAAATAATTAGGTGCAAATGCTTATAGCTAGTTAGTCCATATTGCATCATTGAATTGTTTAATACATTTTACAATAATAATCTATATAATTATATATCATTTAGTGACACCGCCCTTTCCTCACAAATCATCCCATAAACAATCACTGAGGTAATGTAATCCTGTGACATGAGCTCAGTTGTTGTCTGTATTAACGGCACTTTTTTAAAATCTGTGGCTGCATGTGTGGGCCTGTGGCCTCAGACCAGCTCTGCAGTGTCTGTTTGAACCCCCTTTACTGCCATTACCTGTGGCAATCACGAGCGCACCCTCCCATTCCCTAGCCTACAGCACTGCCAGGTTTCGCTTATTGCACTCAGTTTCGGTCGCCGTTTGGCAAAAGACATCAGGCAAGCTGAGTCCTGCTCCTTTATTCATCTGACTGACTCCCTCCCAGACTCGGGACTCTTCATTGTCTTTCCAGCATTGCAGCTCATGGGCCGTTACTGTCACCAAAGGGCCTGCTCCAGGCCTGGATCTGTTAGGAAATATGTGAGGAGGAGAATATTCCACGTGTTTTATTTCAGTTTGTCCTTATAGTGCCTCCCTGAAACTAAATGTCCCCAGACTCCCCACTTACTCCAAAACTGGAAAATGGAGCACATTAAGGCAATCCAAATAAAAGCCATGATCGTAGACCGGTTTCAGACAAAAGAGAATTGCAGTAATCTAATCGAGAGGAAATAAAAGCATTATTACAAACATTAATGCAATTAAATATAGAAGCTGTATTTTTGTGCAACCACAGGTCAACCTGTAAATGTAAAGATGCATATTAAGATACTCCATGCATATAGTAGCTAATACATTGATCCTTTGTCTTTTTCTCTCTAGTGCTCTGTTGATAACAGGTGTGTTTGATCGAAATGTAAACTGTCGGAGAGCAGCCTCAGTAAGTGTCGACCCGTCCTATTTCTGCCTCAGTAAAAGAACAACCATTAACAGGGCTGACGCTCTTCATTTCCATCTCTCTTTGTCCTAGGCCGCCTTCCAGGAGAATGTGGGAAGACAGGTTTGTGACAAGAGCTTAAACCTGACTATTAAATTATGACTTTAATACCAGTCCTTTTTTACTGTGATTTCTGATTTGTCTGCTGCCAAACCTTAGGGCACTAGTCTTGTTGTTAAACAACACAAGTCAACTCGTATGGTATATTCTGCGCACTAACCTCTGTAATCTGTTGTTTAAATACGCTTGTCGCAGGGTACATTTCCTCATGGCATTGACATCCTAACTGCGGCAGACTACTATACTGTTGGTAATCTCACCAACTGCTTTCTAAGCATTAGGTAAGAGGCGTTGGGATATATACCCCGGTTATCTGTGCAATAGTTAGTCAAATACTCTGTAAGGTACTGTTATGAGTCTGCAGTGCTCTGTATCAGATAAGAGACCAACAAATGGCATCTTAAATGTCTGAAATACATTCCCGTAGCTGTCACATTTTTCTAAACAGATGGTCGTGCCTGAAATTTCAAACTGGATAAATATGTTTTTGTGAAGCCATTACTGACCAAACTAATCATTTTGCCTCTTTTTTGGGTTGATCCCAAATGCTTTCTTATTTTCAGTGTCTACATAGCAAGTTTTCCAGAGTACACAACTTCTATGATTGACCACTTGGTATCCATGAAAATCAACCACTGGGACAGGTAATGCATAAAGTTTGCACTAAAGATGTAGTGTGGATATCTGTAACACGTTGAGTAAAGAAAAGCAGGGTATAATGAGTACTTATGTGGTTTTCAGGGCAATCCGAGAGCTAGCTACCAAAGCACTTCACAACTTGATGCCTCAAGCACCTGATTATATGGCAGCGACAGGTAAACAATATCACCTTACCTGCAGAGAAAATGATTTGGTATGTATTGGACTGCGTTGTCTTCTAAATGGACTGAAGCCTCCTGTCATTTGGTGTTTGTCTACTAAACGGTCCCATTTATCC
The DNA here is from genome assembly GCA_025399935.1 of Amblyopsis rosae. Taxonomy (NCBI): domain Eukaryota; kingdom Metazoa; phylum Chordata; class Actinopteri; order Percopsiformes; family Amblyopsidae; genus Amblyopsis; species Amblyopsis rosae. Next base: position 7,963 of record JAODTR010008434.1, on the reverse strand, counting down.
CTTTCAGTTTTGCCTCACCTCTTACCTATGGCAATGGGTATTGACCTGCATGCTCGACATGGGGGCATACTGGCCTGTGCAGAGATCACCCATGCCTTGTACAAACTGGGTGCACAGACAAACAGGTAGTTTATCCGCATCTGGTCCTTCCTTACATGGCTAATCTAACCAAAGGTTCCATAATCGGTTTGTTTAACGATCTGCATTCTCTGATAGCACACATACAAAGTTACATACGGTCCCCTCCAGACAACTTTAAAACCCTTTTTAGTTTGCCCTGCTAAGGGATGGGCTTGCCCTGCCCTGCCCTGCCCGGGCCGCGCCAAGCAAAGTTTGCGTTGCAGCCAGCACTGCATGTTTCCAACAAACGTGTTTGGGTGAACATTTGTGATTTAACAACTCTGTGTATCTAATAATCTAAATTGTCACAATGCTGTGTGGTTTTTGTACAGTAGTATGTATGTATGTATGTATGTATGTATGTATAGTATGTAGGCTATTTGCAGATTAACCGGAAAGTCTCCCTCTTTTTCATAGCCAAATGTTGGCAGGTATGAGAATGCCAAAATGTAAATATGCAAATGAAGTACAACGGAAATGTATTCAAGTGGAAGGGGCCTTTAATCTCTTTTGCGTGGCGTATTTTTTCTTCCCGTATGTCTAGACCTGTGGCAGAGTTAATCTCCTCTGAATGTATGGCTGGCTTAAAGAACATTCATCAGACGGTCAGTCTACTTTGAACTAACAAAATAAGTTGCTTTGAGCCACATCAACCTGCATTGTATACAGCCAACTGTCCTAACTGGCCACATTGCTTAATTTCCTTCCAGCTGTGTGACAGAAAGCAATACAGGTAAAGAGGACATGTTTACCTGTATTTTTGTAACCTTATTTGTACACAATATACAGTATTTACAGTGTAATGAAAGTGGCATGATATCACGCTAAATATACTGTAATAGGGCTGTATTGTTCTACTTTAGGGGTTTCGGTGGTGAACTGATGCGGCCTGCAAGTAAGTGTTTCATTAAACAGTTGCAGCACATGTTAAGTAATGTACCCTTTCTAATGTGATGCAGTAGAGTATAGGCAGATGCTACTTATGACTTTTGTTTATTCCGCAGCTTGTTTTCTGATAGAGAAAATGTCCCTCTCCAAAATACCTTTGGACGACCCAGTCATCAGTAGGTTCTTTTCATACAGTATTCAATGTATCCAGACTTGACTAATTGTCATAGCAGTAATGTAATGCATGTAACATGACAAGGTGAATGAAAACAAGTGTCACAGCGCTATATCGGTGCTCTGCGTGATCATGACTCTGGTTCCAGCTGGATGGCAGTGGCTAATTGACGACACGCTCAAGAGCCTTCACCTCGTGTCTGCAGGGACTAGGGACAGCATGAAGGTACTGTAACGACGGTGTTGGTGATACAATACAGGCTCTCTTCTGGTGGTAGAGGGTATCTGCAAAGCACTACCCACTTGGGTGTGGGTAGCTAAAAAAACATTTACGTACAGTGGTGAGGCTAAGTTCATCACCGGCCTCCCACTCTGGTACAGTAGGCTATACCAGGATAGTGAGCGAGTGAGTGACTATTGTTGTCAAAGTGGGGGAATAATTTTTCCTTGTATGTGTAAACTAAGTGTTTAGCTCATATTCCAGAGGAAACTAACTGAAAATGACCACTGGTCTAAATAGCCCAACTATGCACAAAGTGAGTTTCAGATATCACTAAGGCTGCAACTACATGGATATTGAAACAGCCGCTGCTTGTCATATGTGCTACATTATGTCACCACAAGCTATGTAATAACCTCTGCGTTGGCTTTGGTGTTTGTTTGCTTGGCTAATCTTGTCTATGCTTTTCCTATGGTCCTCCTGGTTCTGCAGCATGCCGCTGTGTCTGCTCTGGCAGCGTTGTGTCAGGAGTACTACCAGACCAGACCTGGCCAGGCCCACTGTCAAACACAGGGTGAGGAGAAATGCAGCCAACACACTGCAGCGCTTCCCGTGGTTTTCAAATGCCTTTAGTGTTATATAGCTCGCTTCCCCTCTCGACAGGGTTGTTAACTGAACCACTTCGCTTGCTACCAAAACCTAATTTAAACGTTATCGAGCAGCACTTTTTAAAAACCACTGCATTGTGAGATAAATCAAACTTGAAAGTCTGCGGTGCGTGCGTGCGTGCGTGTGTGTGTGTGTGTGTGTGTGTGCGTGTGTGTGCACACAGAGCTGTTGGTGTCCCAGTACACTGCTTGGCTGAAGTGCCCAGAGGTGCTGACTCGCAGTGGGTCTGCCCTGGCCCTGGGTTCCCTGCCAAGCTTCATGATCCTGGGAAAGCTCCAGCTGGTGTGTTGTGCCGCCACGTGTACCTTCACAGCCACTGACTTGCACACACTGCACACACACACACCTCACCGCGTCTGTGCACTCTTGTGTCTGCGCCGTCAGGTCCTGGAGGCCCTCCACCCGATACGCATTGCAAACAAAGCCGAAGTGAACTTCATAGATGCCAGGAGGGATGCAGCCACAGCCATAGCCCAGTGTGTATTTGTTTTTCTTTCTTTTTGTATCGTTCTTTTGCCCTACTGTGCTGCTACCTGAAGAATGTGAATGAACCGAACGCATGGCGGTGGTCTGCAGTCCGTCTCCTGTTCCCAGCGCGTCACAGCCCAGCCCTCACGTCGGCCGTGCAACTTAACAGTCCTGCTGGACCTGAATGACGACGTCTGCCATTCGTTCCCCTTATCTCCAGTGCCCTGTCTTGTCGCAGGCCTTATCTGCCATAATCATTTCCACCATTATTCAACCCATTTCTAGTAGTGGTATTATTATCATATTAGGTATTGTTGCTTGTTTACTTGTTTTAAAGATCGCTAGTTATCTCTCTAAAGAGTCTTGCATGTCCTAACAATCCCAGTCCCCCCAAAGTAAATCCCTGTAATCTGTTTCCAGAAACTAATGAAGTGTTTTCCTGTGTTGTGTTCGTATCAGAGTGTGTGTGAAGGTGGGTGTGTCCGCCCAGGGTTCACGAGACGCAGCGCTGTGCGCGCACAACGTGCGGCAGGTGTACGCCGCCCTGCTGGACGCGATGGGCGACTACACCACCGACAGCCGGGGGGACATCGGGGCCTGGTGAGTGTGTGTGTGTGTGTGTGTGTGTGTGTGTATACGCAGCCCGTATATCTGCCCCCCCCCCCTCCCGGGTTGGAGGAATGCGCTCCTTCTGTGTGAGGGAGCAGCTGTCTGTCTCACTGGTGGCCCCGGGCCATGCTAACCTACTCACTGGAATGTCACTTGGCTTGTCACCTTGTGTGTGTGTGTGTGTGTGTGTGTGTGTGTGTGTGTGTGGGGTGGGGCCGCAGTCACTCTCCTTTCTCTCTGACTGGCCACACGTAACGTGGACAGCTCCTCTGCTTTTGTGTGCGGCCGCTACAGGATGCTAGCCTCTTTCATTGTTTACTCACGAGGTTCAGTGCATTGTATTCAAAGCCCAGAGAGTTGCTTGCCACCAAGCTGAAAATCATGTTCCACTGTTTCTCCCTACACCTGTTTCCACCTGTTCAGGTGAGAGTGTTGCCTAACTGTTGCACCTCATGGCGGGGTGTGACTTTCAAACGCATACCTCCAGTTTGCCTTTTAGACAAACAAATTGTGCCCTGGGGCTTATTTGACTGTAAAACTGCTAGAGACATGGCAGAAACAGCAGCAGACTGTATATTTATCTATTGTGTTTTTTAAAGATCACTTAATTATGCTTTAAAAGAGATCAATAAATGAGCGTAATTAACTAGTTTGTGCGTGCGTGCGTGCGTGCGTGCGTGTGCGCTTGTGTGCGTCAACGCAGGCTGAGAGAAGCTGCAGGAGCCAGTCTGTTGGATGTGACTCTACTGGTGGCCGACAGTGCCCCCGAGCTGCTTTCCCCTGGCCTGTGAGCTTTAATGTGATGTGTGAAACAGTCTTGCATTCAAATTGATTTCATGACAATTGTGTGAAATTATTATTAAATCCTTATGTATTGTTTATATATATTTGCTTATACAGTTTACTCTGACCAAAACAGGAGGTTGTAAAACTATATCCTTGTGTAATATTTCCAACTAACATTGAAAAGCTCCTTAGGGCATTGTATTTTTTTTTTAATAAGCCAAGTTGCACCGCTCATCCGTATAACAATGTAACATGGCCATTTGTCTGGGTACAGGGTGAACCAGCTGATGTGCTGCTTGGCCCGGCAGGCGGCAGAAAAGATCGACCGCTACAGAGCCCACGCTGGCACCATTTTTCTGCGACTCCTCCACAGCACAGAGCCTGCAGTACCACACATACCCCACCGAGAGGCGCTACTGAGTATCTTTACACCGTGAGTGTCTGCCCTGAAGCTAGTAACATTCAACAGAAGTTGGCACATTGCGAAACTATGCGCTGTATAGATTTCCTTTCAGATGTAAAGTGTTTCAGCTAGGCAAATAGGAATTTAAGAAGCCTCAGGTAGAATATTTCAATTTTGTGGCCATTTGTAATAGTTGTTTTGTCATATTCCACGTCTTTCAGGGAGGTGACAGCCAGTCTCAACTGGATTGCGCCGTCCCAAGCCTTCCCCTACATCACCCGGCTGCTGACGTTGTCCCAGTACCAGTACCACGTTCTGCTGGGGCTCGCTGTGTCTGTGGGAGGCCTCACAGAGTCAACAGTAGGTCACCTTGATACAATCTGTGCTGCTATTGCAGAGTAATTCATTAGCAGCAGTACTGCTTTCACACATAATGTGTGCACTGGTTATTAATGGCAACCACAAGATTATCCTGTGATTATAGAGAGACCTTGTTAACCCATTAAGGACTAAGGGTTCGGGCAAAAATGACTCTTTAATGTTTAATGAAAGAATTTGATATTTTACTAATAAACATTTCTCAGCCTGTGTAGCAGATGAATACATCAAATAAAAAGCATTTGAGAGCTGACAGCGTTGGCTTTAATAATAAAATGTAATATGTGTCTAATAGTAATTATACACTAAAAAAAAAAAATCCATGAACATCAACATAAATTTGTCAGAAATTATCATACTTCAATACAATAATAGCATAAACAAATCCACATTAAATAAATAAAGGCGGAAAAAAATGTCACTTTGTTTCCCACAATACTGTTCAGTCTGTATAACGCGTTGTCAATGCATTTCTGCCTATCACAATGAATTTAAATGCAAACGTGAATAAAAAGATTATCACATGACCAAATGCAACACAGACATCCCATCCGCCTGTGAAGGGAGATGTAAACTAGATATTTTTCTTATCTGGAAGGCAACATTTTAGTTTTGGCCAGCAGGGGGAGCAAGAGCTTCTTATGGTAACTTTATCCAACCCTGAAATTCACAGTATATTATTGTTGATTTAGCCTCTTTTCTCAAAGCTAATTTACTCAAACTAAGGCTCTCTTCCTAATGAGGGCTCCCACCTATTCGCAAAGATTATTCAGTGGATATAGCAATAAAAAATAAAGTCGGTAAAGCGGAACGTGTAGCCCCCAAATGAGCATGTAAACCTGTGTCTCCCTCAGAGGTGATCTGGCACACTTTAACTTTTACCCCCTGCTGATCCTCTCAGCCCTCTGCTGCCCCACAGACCCCTAGAGACCAAGAAGATTGATATATTTGGACAGGGCTTTGTGGAGGAAGCCAAGCCAACACCGCATCCATCCCTAGGCACGATTGACCTTCGCACATGCACACACACACACACACACACACACACACACACACACACACACACACACACACACACAGCTACACAAGCCAGTTTCCAGTGTGCTGGTAATAGAGGCCAACTTTTATCGGACTGAGAATGCGGTCCAATAGAGACAAAAGCAGCCGACCCAGTTTGCTCGCCGTTTGCCGATTGTGTAGCTCTGCACCTGGGTGGCAGGTTGTTTTCAGACTGCAAGGTTACTGGGTGATGATCTCATAACAGCGTAATGTAATGTTACTGTTCTTTCAGTATGTTGTAAGACATCTCATATCACATTCTGTTAGTTAGGACATTTTGTTTGTTTACCCAAGATGGAAAAAAAATATATAACTGAGAGCACAGATATCTTTGTTATCACATCATTGTCCAGACTGTTTAATGAGCTATTATTGAGTTATTTGTTTTTAGCCTGTAACTAACATGTATAACTTGTTGTTTTGACTCTTTCATTGAAAGCTTAAAGTTACTCTGAGCATGACTTGTGCTATTCAACAGTGTTCACCTGCCATGTTAAGTTGCATTCTTCCGACAGCATATCCACCTGATCTGCTGCTGATGAAGTGCCTTGGTTAAAAATGTGTTATCTTGAAAACGCTCCAGGGTTTTTCCTAGTCACATGGTTGTGTAACATTCTGAGGCCGTTTCTTCCCAGTGACCTCTGCTCATTCTGCTACAGGTACGCTTTTCTGCTGAGTCACTGTTTAACTATCTGAAAAGCATCCAGCAGAACACTGATGCTCTGGGTCAGTTTGGCAACACACTGTTGAGCATCTTTAAAGACCACCTCCGCAACGATAGGTACAAATCTACCATACATACAATGTCTATTTGGCCAGTTTGACATCTTTAGTCAGTTTATGTTGTTGCCACAATAGCATGCCAACAGCAAAATATGCTGAATTAGTTCTTTGGGATTGCTAACAGGCTTTCATAATGACTGTTGGCATCTGTGGCTTTGCCAGATGTCTTTAATCAGGCCTTGTACACTGGAATGACCTGTTTGAGGAGCTTTGTCTAAATCAGTTTCATATCATATCCTCCTAAACTCCCTTACAAACATACAGTTATGATTTGTATTAGTTTTCTTAACCTCTATGTTGCTTTGTAACCCTTTGCATTCATCATTTTTGATAACATTCTTACCATTATGCTGGTTTGTATCCTTGTTTACATAATTGAATGAATGAATGAATGTTTTGCTGATCAGGTTTCACTGTTGACATTCAAGTATTTTCATCCAGTCAGTAGAAAACTCAAATATGTAATGGATATATAAACGTAGCCCCTCTGTGGCTGAAGTGGCATTGTGTTGTTTTTATTTTCCTTTCTGCAGAGTCTCCATTCCCCTCTTGAACATGCTTGATCAGATGCTGTCCAACAGCTGCTTTGAAATCTTCACCGCTCAAGAAAAGTGAGTCACAAACCACTGGCTGCCATTTAAGCAATGCTATACTGTGGGCGATATCTGATAGAACATTGTTGTTTTTGGTTCGCTCTCTGCACTCTAGCCACCAGTTCAGTGTGGACCTGTTGGCTCTCTGCAAAGAAGAAATCAGAAAGTCCAAAGACATTCGCAAGCTACGGTCCTGTATAGCCGTGTAAGTCTAACTCCAGACAACAGACATAACGTCCAAGGCCTTTCATCCAGAATGTTATGCTTGGGAGTTCAAAACATATTGTATGCATTCAAATGTTTGAAGGAAAACACACACACACACACACACACACAAATGATATTGAATCCACAGGACTCAGAACATGTTACAAACTAGTATGATCTGCGTACCGTCCTGTTTTTACAACTAGACGGCTAGCGGCTAGCTCTGCTAGCTCGAAGGCTTCATTGCAGTGGCAGTTACCAGAGGTAGCTGCTAGTGGGTGACTTACGACACAGTCTGGTCCACACACTAGACCAACATGGTCCTGGTGTGCTGAATGTGCTGTGTGCTGCCCCATAGGTTCTGTGGCATGATCCAGTTCAAAGGTGAGGTCAGAAAGGAGGTTCTGTTGCAGCTGATGATGTTGCTTGGCCATCACTACTCCTCGGTAAGTCTCTCATCTCAAACAGACCCTATCCTCCACCTTGGAACACAGCAGCTCCAGAATAGTGAATGTTAATATACACTACAGTTCAAAAGTTTGGGGTCACCCAGACAATTTCATGTTTTCTATGAAAACTCACACATTCTTTCCTCAAATGAGTTGC
>JAODTR010008425.1:0-30369 GCA_025399935.1 Amblyopsis rosae | reverse complement strand
ATTAGATAATTGCATTAATGAGAAATTGAACAGGTGTTCCTAATAATCCTTTAGGTGAGTGTATATACATACATACATACATATATATATATATATATATATATATATATATATATATACACACACATACACACACACTGTATACTTTACATACATCCACCGTGCTGTATACAGTACACATTATATTTGACTATACATTTCAAGAGCAGGAATTAAACTTTAAATTTAAAGTGTCCAAAAAATTACATGTTAATTGAAAAAAAAATCTTATCAAATAATGAAAACCAATATCAAAGTAAAGTAACTTACCGATTACCACCAACACAATCTGTAATGCTCATTTCAGCAGAACGTACAACCCTGAGTTAAATGAAAATTAACATTTAGGAAAATATCTTAGAATACTTCATATTAGTACTATTTATTTACATATAATAGCACATTTTATTTACTATTGTAATCAAATGTGTACTACTTCATACTTTTAAGTAATGCTTAGTTATAGTGTTGAGTTAATACATATAATCATACTACTGCAACGACTCATAATAATAATGAAAGTAATATAATTACAATAATAATAATACTATGACAGAATGTACATTTTAGTAAGTAAATATAGTATTACTGTGTGCTGTCAACACACATCTACTCTAAACAATAGTGCAGTACAGTGCAGATGAGGGAGTGTTTTGTGCATTTTAGGCATTGAACACTTGAGGGCAGTATAGCCCTGGACTAAAGCTAAATATTCACTAAACCCAGTTAACCTGCAGTGTCTCCAAAGCAGGTACAACATCAGTATTTCAGTTGTGTTAGCACACAGCTCCTAATATTCCTGTAGAAAAACATGTGTCCGTAAATTAATAAGTCAACGATCTGATAGCTTGACAATAGCCTTTGATGCCTATGTATGTGTAAGGTTACTGGGAGAACATTGTCCATGTAACTTTCTAGAATGCCATGTTTAACTAGAGGTGAATGTCAACATCAAACAAGAAATGTTAAATATCAAATTGAATTATTAATTGAACTGACAATTCAAGATATAGTACATTTAGAGCACATTAACCAAATAATTTGAGACACTTAGAGCCTGGAATATGAGATGAACAATAGATAAAAGCAAGTCGAAACCTATGTGCACGTCATGTACAATACTACAGTCCTCGTACATGTGTGAGTGTCCTGTATTCATATGTCACAATGTAGCAGCACAGTAATGGACGTGGATGAAATCAAACAGCAGCAGCATCTTACCTTAACCCTGTGCTGCTCGGCTGGCCTACGTGGTAGGATACCCACATATGCACCCTCGGGGGCCATGTCAGGGAGGGCTCAGCGTGCCCACCCATTGGGAGAAGCCTCTGTTGGGCCGCCCACGGTGGCTGAACACTATAGCTAAGCTTCTCTGTCAGCACTCTCACCCTCCTTTTGTACAGCCTGATCATAACACATGGTCGAGAGAGGGGGGCGCGCACACACACACCTCACTCACTTTCATTGTTTGGAGGCTGTGTGACAGACGCTCCCTCTCTGTATATGTGGTGGTATAACACGTTGGCGGATGTGTCAGTGCCAATGTGTTTCACTAACAAATGACCGCCTTATCAGTTTATACTTAAACCTACTCTAAAGTCCCGTGAGTTAAAGTTTAACTGCTCGTGGGATCAGTGCCTTGTCTATATTGTCTCTGTAACAGCCCAAAGACACATTGGCAGAGATTACCAATGATGAACACAGTAAATTGTTTAAACTAGTATAGTTTACAGTAATAATTTGTGTATTCCAAAAAATACATTTAAAAGTTTTGAATAATAATATAATATATGCGGTTTTTATGTATTTTTTTACTGAAATCATTCACCCCATAAGGTACAACAATACAAACAAAAGACAGTAACACAATAAAAATGTCACCATGTTCAGAAACACTTTCTACAGTCCACTAGAGAAAAGACAGCATTGTCTGCTTACCCCTGAAACCTTTTGAAAGGATGTTTGCTGTGAGATCTGGAGATCTATATGTAATGCTCGCAAATGAGTAAAACAAATGTATAAAACTTGTAAAATATGGTTAGCAACATGCAAAACGTGTATTACTGTTGCATGACACAAAGGAATGTATACAGTTGCTAATTGCGTGTTTAACCTGAAAGTGTCATGGGTACAGAAAATGTGACATGGCAAAAACATAAAAAATTAGAGAACTAAGGTACAATAGAACTTTAATCAAATTATTGACAGAAGCAGAACTTTCAATATGTGTGCAAGCATCAAGCTAGATGCTAAAAGCTAGATGCTAAAAAGATAGATGGCATGGTATAACATTAAACAGTAACATTAAAACAATTTGGCTGTTTAATCCTATTATGTAGAGGTGCGAGAGGACCAGATATCTGTGTCAGTGTAGGTACACAACATGGGTAACAAAACACTTCTGACCTTAGAATGATCAATAATGAATAGGAAAGTGTACCAACAGTTGAGGAGAAATGTTAGACCATATTTTGTTCTGTACATTAGTGCTGGGGAACATGTATAGAAATGTCAAACATGTCAAAGCTGGCAAGGACATTTTTCCATGGTCGTCATATAGAAGACAGATGTCCTAACCTTTGATACCATAACCCAGACGAGCTTGTTTTGTTAGCTATCCCTGCTCCTAATAGACAAATAGAGGAATGGTGAGAGCTCGAGAGAAAACAGTCCAGTGCTGCATGAATGCCGCACTGTGTGAACCCTCCGCAACTGAAACAAAACGCCCCAAGAAGTTGTTCAAGCATTTTAAAACAGCGGTGGGGCACAGTGATGTTAAATTAGATTCACTCTTATTTCATTACAGCGTTTCAATTGAATTCCCCCTTATCTTTATTTGTAATAGAGCCGGGCTTCTAGAGACAGCTGTTTTATTATGCATGCACGCGCGTGCGTTAGTGTGTGCATGTGTGTGTTTGGGGTTGGTTTGCACATGCATGTACAATATTTGTTTGCATGGGCCATATGTATGGTGTGTGTCCATGTATTGGTTGTGTGTCTTCTTCAGTGAATGTGTGTGAACCTACAGTACGCACTGTGTATCACACCAGGGCAGTGAGGTGCAGTGTACCATGTCTTACACAGGTGCATTGGTGTTAATCCACAGCTGGCCCACGACAGGTTAAGGCTGGCAGAGCTGAAGAGGTATGCCAGAGCTGGTGCTGCCGAGGTGCTCTGGGGCTCTCTGGGGATCTCTGAGGCTACCTGGGGCTCTCTTGAGGCTCTCTTGAGGCTCTCTGGGGCTCCATGGGGCTCTCTTGAGGCTCTCTTGAGGATCTCTGGGGCTTTCTGGGCCCCTCCGAGGAGGTGGTTTTGGAGGGGAGTGTTTGTCTGAGTGAAAAACCTTTTCCACATGTGGGTTAGCGATTTGCCTGCAGGCATGGTCCAGTACACCACATGTGTGTTGAATTGGCAAGGTGTTATCATGGCCTGTCATGCAGGCTCTCCTGCTCACCCACCTCGGTCTCTCTCTAAATACAGGACTTACAGTAGGTGTGCATTCATGCCACCCTTCACGTTGTTGCACACCTCATCCAGTCTGTTCATCATTTTTTATAAATGTTCTTTTGCTAAATTAGCATCTGATAGATGCAGCAGTTGAGTCATTTCTGAATTTCTATACTACAAATGAGTTCTTAACCCAAATCACACAGAATGTATGTACAGTATAGTTGAACTATAAATTGTCATATTGCTGAACTTAAATACATTAACAATGGGATGGACAAATATAACTTAATGTATCATTACTATTTCATATTTATTCATTTGTTCAACTGTAAGGAACTTTGAGCTGTAACCTTGTATGAAAATTGCTATATACATGTTTATTATCATTATTATTATATAGCAAAACACAAATATGTAAATCTTCACTTTGTGTAATTCTTTAGCAATTCAACATTTAAATTAGATAAATGTGGATTTATTTTCATCTACACTGTAAGTGTCATATTTATTGATGTGTGAGCTAGTGGACAAGTGGAGGAGCGTGCAGCCTATCCAAATATCACAGTAGTTATTACAAAACACTTATTGTTATTATTAGTATTATTGGTAATAGTGCTTCATTGTTGTATATAAGTAACATGTTCACTAAGGGAATGCTTTCTCTGCATGATTGGAACTTCATTGTATTCGTCCTCAATGAATTCTCACATAATAGGATGACCCACCTCTCTGTTTAGGTGTTAGGGGCTACACCTTCAAAAAGACGCCCACCCACACACACAACCAGCCAACAGAGGCAAAAAGAGCTACATCTCTGAAAGGAAAATGCTGAGGTTTCTAGTAAACATATGGCCATATGCATTTCCTTCATGCCATTTATGCTTTTGTTGTTTACAGAAACACACCTGGGCTTATTATTTCAGAGCTTCTGATAGGCCTGTGTTTTCACTGTCCACAGTACACAGGAAGGAGAATTCTGTATCTGAGTGGTGTATTATTTGAATGCCTGAATTCAACTGTACCTTATTAAACAGGATATTAACAAGAGGAATATACGGAATGCTCAATGCGCATACATATTTTTTGGAATTCATTAAGAGGGTTGCTTTGATGGTTACCATGAGAATTCTGGACTTTTGGATATGGATACATATGTCTTTGTATTACTGTAATTGACAGATTAGTACTTTGATCTTGGTTCTGTTTTGCTGCCTTTGAATGGTTTTTACTTATTTTCTATTAAGTTGATAATGATACCGTATATCAGCTTTTTAAACTAGTCTCTCAATGATGCAATATTCAAACTTTCTTACCAAGGAAAACTAATATGAGTGTGAGAGTATTTTAAAACGGAAATGCACTTAAATCAAGATATGGGTTTAGCTTAATACTTTATGCATTGTGTATATATTGCACTGTGTATCTGGCAGACTTTGACGTGAAAAGTATATTAAGTACATTAAATGCGTTTATTGATCACGATCACTGGCCTAGGATTAATATACAGTACTGTATGTTTGATGCATTGTTACAGCCTACTACATTACTTATTAACTTTGGTTGCCATACCATTCATCCATCCATCCATCCATCTGCCATACCATGTGGACATAACTCTTGGTATAAGGCCTGAAGGTCCTTAGCCTTGTTTCTAGCATTCCATTGTCCTTCTCCCAGCCTCATAACAGACAGACCACTGCTGTGTAATAATGTATTCCCTTCATATTGTTGCTTCAAAGAGAGTTACGATTCATATATACATTTTATGAAGTAATCGTCTACCAAAAAATCTGTTGACTCAAACATTTGCTAAAACCCTTTCCCTGGTTGAGCATATGACCTTGCATTGGGACAACACATCAAAAACATATCAAATATTTGATGTGTGACTCCGTCGCTTCACGATGCACTATTAATACGCTAAACAGCCAGAGAGCTTTGATTTAATGCCCTTGTGAAATAAGAGCAGGCTAACCAATGTTCTTGCCTTCTACTCTATTTTTCCCCTCACTCTCGGTTCTTTGCTTTCTTTTCCTCTCTATTCCTCACTCTCTTTTGCTATCTTCTTTTCCTCACTCTACCCCCCCACCCCCCTCTCTCTCTCTCCCTTTCCCTCTTCTCTGCTCATCATCTCAGAGTGGCCATGACTCCACCTCCTGTCGTCTAGACTGGTTTCAGAGGTTTCAGGGCCAATCAGCAGCTGAGAAACGACAATCCACTTTGACACGGCCTCTCTAATCATCTGGGCCCTGGGGCCTCCCTGCCTATACCACCACATTATGCAAATGAGGACGCCCATACCTTAATCAATTAGAATCAACCGTCTTCCCAAACGCATTAATCCCTGCGATTTATTATCTACTGCCTACAGTAGATAATAAATCTGTACTCTGTAGTCTACTGTACTCTACTGTAGTGCTTTTTATGTGCTTTAATTTACAAAAATACATATTTATATAATACCATTTACAGGAATACAAAATGCTTCAATGTGGTCTTTCTTTCCAATATTGTTCCTTGCTAATTCTATGCTAATTCTAAAAATACATTAATGTGAAATTGATGAACAGGCAAATAAAATGTGTGCAATCAAATAAAATAATTATTTTAAACTGCACCCATTATAATTTTTGTAAATTCTGAACTGTACTGTAAATTCTGAATTAACAGTTCAATTGTTTTACTGATGTATAATTAAATAATATATAGGTTTCGAATGTAATAAACGCAAAATGTGCTTTAGATAATTTGAGTATTGGTGTTTTTAATGAGAAAATAAATCACAAACTTTAAATGATGTGGTCACTGAATGATTTATTTCTTTAAATTTGTGTTGGTTAAATGAAAAATGATCCAGAGTTTGACCACTAACGGCCAAACTGCCTGCAGAATTCTAAAAAGTGAACGCTATTGCATATAACTTTAAAGTTGAAAATGGTTTTACTATCTACTGACAGGTAAGCCATTACTCTTTTTACTCACACTTTTCACTTATTCTTTCATAATCATCCTCTATGTGCCTTTACCATGTGCTATTTCAGTACAGCAACATTTTGTTGATTTTAAATCAATTGGTCAAATTTGATCTAATACAGTATATTATATAATAATAGTTATTTAATAAAGTGTGTGTGTATATATATATGTTTTTGTTAAAATATACTGTATTAATTAACAATTAATTTTGAAAGCAGCTACTGTCTATGGTTATTAGTCCACAATCATTTCATCCATTTCTTCTCAGTTATAACTGTCTGATGGAAGACCAGCATGCCTCATTTACAAGTCATTTGAGCTTCAAGTGAAAATGAGCAAGACAGTACACAGTTTAGCAATACATTTTACTGTAATGCTTTATAGAACATTGCTGCATTAATAATAACTAAATTATACGAAACACAAGCCTACGGAAAAATGTGCATACTCATCCACCAAAATAATATATAAGTCTAACCCACGCCACATTTCCAGGATTGCATTTCTATGTATATTTGTCTGTGTCTGCCTCTGGATGTGCGGCACCTAATTGATGACATCAATCTCTGCAACTATTACAACGTATTGAGAAGAACTCATTTGTCACAGGCTGTCATCAGAAAAATCTGAGAAGGTCAACTGTGTCAGCTGCACATAAATATGAGCGACAATGCTTCTAAGAATGCAATCAACACGTCGATGACTGCAGAAATACTGTATTTAACTCAAAGAGCAGAGCGAGATGTCAATATTTTTCCCATCCCTCTCCCTTTAATGATATGCAACAGATGTTTGGGCTGAAGTGACAGCGAGCAGCATGAGAGTCTCCTTGCCAATCTGAAACCAATGAGAGATAATACAAGACATTCATTTTACAGTACCATTAAAGGAGTCAAAGGTCAAGTATGCATTATTGAAGCCATTCTGAATATGTGTGATCTCTGGACCAACTTTTTCATTTTAGTCTCCATGCCAAAGGATTTTGGAAAAATAACTGGGTTTCATAATGAAAAAGGCCTTAGTTGTTTATGTCGAGTCAGAGGCTTTGATAATATGGTTTGGCAAAGACAACTGAGGATTTGTTGTGAATTATGAGACACTATGCTAAAATCTCCTTTTCCTAGTCTGGTGAATCCGGACAAATTGTCGGCTTTTCCTGGGAACATTTGGTTCATAGTGTGTGTGTGTGTGTGTGTGTGTGCGTGCTTGTGTGCGTGTGTGTGTACACATGTGGTGTGTGTGTGCATATTGTCATAATACGGCCTCAGAATATGCCCCCCAGCCACCTCCAAACATGGTCAATCATACCTTCTTGTTTAATACCAAAACGATGAGTGCTCACATGCTACACTACACCCTACAGTACATGCCACAAGCCTCAGCACTGCCTGTGAAGACCGTCGGTCTTTCCCCTCCGGAAAATAGATCCAGAGTGGAAAGCAAATCTGCTAAATCAAAGAGGCGCCACATTAGTTTTACACAAGTTTTGTTTGCTTCAACAACGCATGAAATCCTTAAAACAATAAGGCATATCACATGGCAAATGAAGAACATGAGTCTTTAGGAGGGGGGATGAGGTTCAAAGGACCTACAGCAGTTCAGTGTTGTGTTGTACTGCATAACCTATACTGTACACTGTGTTTCACTCATGTGCTTTGACTCTAGCTAGTACTAGAGCTCATACATTCTAGTCCATCTGAGAGGAAGTGTTTCAGAATATTACAGTTCAGAACAGTAACTACAGTTAGACACACTATGTATGTGTATGCATACACATACAGTATACTGTATGTTTTGTGTTTGTGTGGGGGACATTGCAGAAAGACAGTATAGGGTCCTGGACCTGTTTCTATTTAAAAGCAGAAGCCCCCCACAACAAAGCCACAAGTTGGGGGGAGTGGTAATGAGGGGAATATCATTTTTCGTTGGCCCCTGTGATCTGCCATTCTTACGTTTCACGTTCAAAGCGCTACTCTTTGACTTCGCATCTCGGATGGAAAGATGGAGCCTTGCCTTCTCGCTCTCCTCACCTTCCCGTCTTCCATCTCTGATAAAGAAGGAAACTAAATATGAATATGAATATGAATAAATGAAAAAAGACTGATAAAGGGAACATGGGTCTTTTGGAAAGAGCTCTACTGGAGTCTGTTTAGGGCCTGTGGCTTTCTGGGTAATTGTCCTGAAGAGCCCCAATTAAAGACCTACTGTATATTAATGTATGCCACTACAGACAGGATTGTCATTTTCAACATACGCTATACTGTATGTTTAATTATGAGCTGAGTCCGAGTTTAACGGTGTTTAATGCAATGAAAGGTTGATATTGATGATCACCACTGTTTCGACGGAATCTGCTCTTAACCTGCAACTTTCTACTTACCCAGGTTGCATTACCTGTAAAAGGTATTTTCGGTGATAAAAAAATGTGTTAATAACTACTCATTTGACATTGTTATGCCATACAGAGTTTCATTATTTAGAAAAATATCAGTTTATTAACAAAATACTGTAAGTATGGTACGTATTTTCTTTATGCTTTATAAAAAATAATCATGTCTCACACTGCACAGCATGGCTGACTATTCTTTTTCAGCATTCATAAATCATCACACAATCATTTAGACCACGAATAAAGCCATGGTCAACAAACAAATAAACTGAACTTGAGTATGGATCGTACATTTTGTACAAAGAAACTATGTAGGAAAAAAGTTGCAGTACAGTGTGTGCCCGGCACGTGCTTTCATGCTGCGCTAGATCAGACTGCACTGATACACCATTAAGCAAGGCTTGAATTTCTGAGTTTGTTTTCTATTTTAATGCAATAAATTGTTTCTTTTCTCATAGTAATTTAGCATTCACCTTTTACACTGCAAAATGGGCTTAGAGTCCTGTCATCACCGTTAATTAAAGGCCACACACTAGAAACCACATCACCACTGTAAAAACAATAGCAATATATAACCATCCCATGTCTTCTCTGCCTGTTGGACTGGATTGATCAGGGCCTCTCATGTGGAGACCAGATCTGTGATTTTGACTACATGCCGACAGCGAGGCAGGAGGGATATATTCTGCGAGTCGGTATTTATGGGCGGAAGGAAAGCGTCTTTGATAGGGCGGCTTTTGAGATGTACTGATG
Source organism: Amblyopsis rosae (assembly GCA_025399935.1). Lineage (NCBI taxonomy): Eukaryota > Metazoa > Chordata > Actinopteri > Percopsiformes > Amblyopsidae > Amblyopsis > Amblyopsis rosae. Next base: position 20,762 of record JAODTR010008425.1, on the reverse strand, counting down.
TCCTCAATCTCTTGCCTTATGTGTGTGTGTGTGTGAGCATATGTCCAGGCATATGAGACTTCTCCAATCCCTGGTGTTAAAATGAATCCAATAGAACCTCTATTAAAATCTTATGGGGCTCAGAAATCCTATTGAACTGCCACATTAAACACTAGGCATCCTTTTTGGGGCTGTCCTAGGTCATCGTTTAGTTAGCAAATGTTCAAAGCAGGCTATGGCCCATAAGGAGTAGCAGGTCTTTCTAGGGAAAATATTAGTATGTTTTGTCTATATCCCATCCCATTAGTTCACTAAGGATCTCAAATAGTGATCATAAGGTTTTCACCTGTTGTTACCTGATGTGCAATATAAATCATTTCAAATGTTTTCTCTAATGAGCTATACCAGCAAGAATAGCTATGATGTTACCCACCCTGGTTTTACTTCCGTCACTAACATGCTTATATATATCCCATTGCAGTCCACGCTTTGCTGGGCAAACGTTTGACATGCGGTCAGAGCTTTGAACGGGGTGCTGTCCAACATAGAGCACCCATCTGTTTCTCTAGCTGTTGTTTATGTTGTCGTCAGTGAAATATAAGAAGTCACATATGTAGGACAGTCAAAAGCCTCGACAACCTGTGTGCCATTTGTGTGTGTTGTGGAGCCGGTTCTTCAGGCGGATGAAGTACAGAGGCCTTCACACTGTTAACAGCGGGGTACTTTTAACGACAGATGTTGCTAGTGTAGAGATACCACGTTTTACGGAATGTGTTGCAGAGTTGAGTTACTGCTACAAGGCTCTACAGCACTCCTTACACTACAGTAGGGCTGCGCGATATCGACCAAAAATCATATCCCGATATATTTAGGTTGAATACCGATACACGATATATATTGGTACTTTTTATAAATTGGAGTAAATGTTCAGGCGAGGAGAAAAAACTGGAAACCTGACAGAAATGTGAAATTCTGTATTTTTAGCGACATTAATTGTAGCTGTATATGGTTAAACCCATAGCAGAGAGGTTGTGAATATTGCAGCTATATTTGTTTTTGATTACCGCTAATACTAGCTGGCTACCTGTATCTGTTTGTCAGAAATGGAAATTGAGCATGTGAATCAGGATCTGCTCTCTCATTGGCTACTCTGAAAAAAGGTGCGCTTCAAATGCTCACTCTGTATCAACTTGTGCGAGCGGCGTTAGTAGGCCGACATATGTGAGTTTTCTCTGGTGTCTCCACCTCTTTGATACTCTGAAGACACTAAATCACTCGCTCCTGACTCCACTCCTCAGGCCAAGTGCAGGCATGGAGGGAGAGACGAACAAATTAGAAAAGGTATGAATAAACGCCGAACTATTAAATGTAAGTCCTGTCCTTGTGGTCCACATCGGTCCAATCGGTTTGCCGCATCTCCCAATGCTGCTGAGCGATGAGTGGCTATTCTTACCCTGACTGCTCTAATAGCCTCTCAACATGACACACTACAGTAGCCCACCAGTAACAGGCTCACTCACTCTTTCACTTGGTCTCACATTAATAACAGGCTCACTCACTCTTTCACTTGGTCTCCTTGAACTATAATGGCATGTTGAGTTGACATGGAGCACCATCTACTGTGAGACAGTCCTGTCATATTTTGGATAAAACAGGACCTTTATGTGTGTATGTATTAGCCTTCATGTGCTTGTCAGATTTCTTAGGTTTATGTTGCCTTGAACTAACTAACAACACTGGTCAACATGCCTTTGTGATCACTGGTCAACAACCTATGCCATTATCTCCACATAAAAACCAAACTAAAGCTGTAATCCACTATCTGAAATATGCCCCTTCCCAGAATGGTCAATGTCCAAACCCTACATTAAGCTTGTCAAATTTGCCTTGTCAAATTTTTAGAATGGAAGATTGCATGAATTACATCTCAAAGTTTATAGAGGGGGTGTTGTATTTTTTCACATTTCCAAGCCAAAAAAGCAAGAGGAGAGACACCAGCATAAACACACACATGACATGTATCAAAAGGATCCGTGCACCCAGACCGCAGCCAGCGGGAGCGGCAATTAGACAGGAAGTCATTCATTTTCAATGGCGGCTGGCATCTCTCTGTGGCGAGGTCGTTGGCGGCACGTTTCGTACTGTATATTGAAGGCTACACACCAAATAATGTTACAACACTATAGTGAATGTATGCTATACTTCATCTTGATTTTGGACTTTTAGGCTACCATCAACAGAAAGGTCACCCCACACAAATGTGTTCGACCTATTTTATTACATGGATTTATTTATGTCATCGGTCAATGTATCACCTTTGAATAAAAAGTGAAGTACTAGGCCTGCAGTCTACACAAGGATAACCTACCGCTCGACATGTTTGCTATGCGCCCCTTTTTGATAAAGTTGGCAAGACTTTGCTGCGTATTTAAACTACGTCAGAGCGACTAGATCATCCAGGAAACTTGGACAGCATTGTTGGCAAGGCGGTCAGAGCACATTTAAATGCTCTCGTCAGCTGCGGTCTGAACGCACGGTCTGTATCTGAGGTTCCGAATTAGGCGGAAACTAACTATACTTCCATTATTATTCTCTTTTATTACGTTTGGGATTTCCTGTCATTATGATATCCAGAATTTTTTTTACTAGACAACATGTGATCCATCAAGCCTAAGTGCGATTTCAGGTGATGGCAACAGAATACGTTTGAAAGGAACGTGCAAACAATGCTCTGGTTGGGACTGAGATACACAATGTTTTCCTTAAGAAGTCGTATGGTCGGCGAACGCTAGCAGAGTTCATTAACGGGCCATGGTAGTTAACAAATCTGGCTCTAGGGAATGGTTTTTAATATTTTTATGGCTTTTACCTAGTTTTCTGTTGATTTGTTCCTTTCATCCGTTGTTTGTCAAATGTTTTTAACTGTAAATTACATTGAGTTACACATTGTGTATGAAAGGTGCTATACAAATAAAGTTTATTATTATATTATTATAATAAAAAGGAAACTTGCACATATGGGTCACTGGGTCGTAACATCCACAAAGCATCTACAAAAATACTAGGTTACAGTGCAGTTTAGTTATTTAAATACACTGTCATATTATACATTGTTCCAAGATGACCTAACATAACCACAGCCGGGGCATTAATAGAAAAATGCATTTAAATATAGTAAGTCGGACAGAACGCCGAGTGAGCAAGAGGGAGTGAGAGAGAAAAAAAGAGATGGCGGTAGCGAGCATGTGTATTACCTCCAAACACACGCTATGTGTTTGGATGTACAGCCATGATCTTTCAGTTTATCCAAATAATCCAATTGTATAGGTGGTTTCAGAAAATGGTAGGAACTGAATTTTCATAAAGTTACGCTAATTTAATTGAGATTTTGGTGGGATTTCATGACAGGCAGAAAGTATTGTTTGACTGGGTTGTTACCAGGCTTCTAACGACCCAGTCATTAGAATCAGGTGTGTTGGACCAGGGAGACATCTAAAACATGCAGGGCAGCGGCCCTCGACTGGAATTACTATGTAAATCAATCTAGAGAAAGGTTGTGGATAAAAACCATATAACCTCTTCTGTCAGAAGCTCTGCCCACCACACACTGAAAAAACATAGCAAAGGCTAGGATATTGTTGTCTGGGGTGATCTGCCCCACTTTGTTAGTGTTACTATTTACAGAGGCAGGGCTGTCTATGGTTACAAACATCAGACTTTATAATCAAAATGCTCTCGCCCAATCTCGCTTACTGTACGCGGCTACCTGTACTCTATGGCCACCTTGGTTCCAACCATTCTAGGTCATGTTGCGTAGACAACGCACGTCACTGACAGATTTCTATGAACGTTGTGTATGATGTAAACACGTTAGTGCAAGCACTCCCGGAACCCATACAGAATGCATTGAAGTGCCTGCATTTTTGGAAAAAAGATGTTAACGTGAACCTCTATGACAGCAATTGGGACAATTTTCAGCCATATTGAAATCGCCCAAAAAGGGGCTGGAGTTTTGTTCCATATCACTTTTATATTTTCACTAAAACTATAGTCTACATTAAATTAATCAAAACCTTTGTGCAACCAAAGAAAAATATTTTCTTTATCTGCCGATACAACTGTTTTACACATGACCATAATTAGCACTTTATAGCCCTTTTCACACATTGTTCCTGGTTACCTGCATGACCGTACAGGCAAAGCTAGTGATTTTCTCAACATGCAGCTCCATCCAGGGACATTTAGCTCTTGCACCTGTTCACACATGCCATGGTAATACTGGCATAGTACAATGGCCTGGACAGTCCAGCAGAGGGTGGAATCGCTAGTAGCCTAAAGGAAAGAACTACTGCAACTGTAGACAGTTATCTTGACTCCATTGTGAACAGTACATCCAACAAGTAAGTTGAAGGTCAGCAGGTTCTAATGTGTACGGTCTGATCATTGAAGCTGCTTGCCCTATACGTGCATTACAAAGCTATGAAAATGAACTTACCTACTGGCATTGATGATATAGGAAGCTGAATGTAGCATTGACAGAGATGAGGGAATTCTAAAGGGGAGCAGAGCAGAAAGTGAGACATTCCAATCAAGGAGAGAGAGAGAGATAGAGAGAGAGTATTTGAGGACTGGTGTACTGTACAGATCACAGGAGGGGTCTTAAATTGATAAACCAATGCACTACAGAAGCACACAAACACACACACACACACACACACACAATCATGCACAAAATGCAGGTGAACACTGAATCATAGAAAATGAAATCACATGCACAGAATGATGCATGTGTGCATGCCCTGTTCTCTCTTAAGACATGGAAGAGGCAGTGATGAATGATGATGGACTATCCCGTCAATTATTATAAAACATGTTTGTTTATGACTTATATATATTGATCTATATTTTTGTCACCAACCTGTCTCTCTCTCTCTCTCTCTCTCTCTCTCTCTCTCTCTCTCTCTCTCTCTCTTTCTCTCTCTCTCACTCTCTCATTCACTCACGCACGCACACACACACTCACACACTTCAGGTTTAACCATATAAACGGATGGAGTGATCCCTGTGTTTCAGTCTTCCTCTATGGCCAGTGTACTTGAGAGTTTTGAAGCTGTGATAAATACTGATCTGGCCAGCTTCCTCCCTCTCACTGTGCACGTAGCGCAGCAGACTGCTCTCTCACACAACCCCCGCCTAGTCTGGTTTCAATTTATGGAAAATGAAGAGGTTTGTGAGGAAAGTTGGGGGGAGAGGGGACTTTCCTTGTAAATCCATTATTTCTCTGGGATATATCCGAAATCCAGCTTTAATAGAAATGTTTGTTTAGGATCCACTCTCAATCCCTCACTACATAATCCTATTTGCGGACCAAGGCTTAGCTGCACAAATAAACACCAGAATGGATTCCCTCACATACATCCTATGGAGAGGAGAACCAACGCTGCAGACCCAATCGGTTCCAGATGGCACCAATAGATCACGTTATTTACATCGGCTGTGTTCGGGTTCTCAAGGCAACGAACAAGGCTTCCAATCATATTCGCCTGTTCAGTGACCCACATCGGTTTTGACTCCCCCCCACCCCCATTTATTCCTTTTTTCCTGTTCTTTCCCTCTTCTTTTGTCTTTTCTCTTGATTAGTGAACGTTCGCAAGAAAACAAATAATTTCTGAGGCAAGTCTGCTACTGAAGCACAGATGTGAATGTGCTTTTCAATATAGGATGGCCCTTGCTCATCTTCACCCACCCCTTCCCCCCATATGGGATCACTTATGACATTCAATCCCTTAGCACGGCGCACATTATGTACTGATCAGCGTACATCGTTTCCATTCACATAGCCCGCTCCCGAGCATTCACCCGTAAACCTCGGTGCTCGTTGGGACTCATTACCCTGCCAGCTCTCTCAGTGGGGTTACGGATGGTTAGTCTTCTTCATGAGCCTTAATTGTTTCTCCTTGTCTGTTGCGTGATGAGTCTGGCCGAGGCCCGGCTCTCTTCCAGGTTAGTGCACTGTCTCACCACCAGGTGGAGACTGCAACACAGGAAAGGACTATGACTACTTGTGTTGCCTATGCACGGGAGTTGTAAACAGAACTAGAAGTAAAGGCAAAGATATGTGTGCGGGTGGTATCGGTATGATGTAGAAATGTCATCTGGGAGGTTGAACGATAAACCAGTACAGGCTAAAACCTCAGCTGTTCCAAAATGATTTCCCTATTAGTCTATTTAGGCATTGCATGACCTATAGGCATCTTGCTCAACTACAGGTCTTTGACTCATGAACCTCTGCCAGGTTGTGCACCCTATCACTACACCATCCTGCTAAATTAGTAAGTGCAACCACTTACTGTACATGGGCCCACTACATATAGACAGGTCATTAAACATGACGTAGAGAAACAGACAATGTTATTATTATTATTATTATTATTATTATTAATAATAATAATAATATTAAAATATAATTATAAATATGTTTTGTGCAAGATGTGAGGGCTTAATGAGAGAGAGAGAATAAGCCCTAATATTTTTCTCCCTCTGGCTAGAGGTCAAATCTTTAGACAGCCAAAGTTTAGTTTGCTTATGTATCTATCCATTTCTAGAGGAAAGTAGAAAAGAGAGGGCAAACAGACAAGGAAAATAAAGGACCCAGGCATGGTCAAAACCAAACTGGATATAAGGTCTTGGTTGTTCCTCAGAATGTTCTTGCTCAATAAGAACCTCCAAAAGAACCTCACTTAACTCAGTTTGTCCTGCTGAGTCAATTGTTCAACATTCATTCAGTCCTAATTAACTCTACACTAATATAAATGAACCCTGAGTTCACTACTTAGTTCAATGGTTAAGTACCTGAATGGAGCTGATTACTGGCGAGTACTTTAATTTTCTATTTTACATGTTTAACTTTGTACAGATGTGAGAATATACAAACCAGTGCAAGAACATGTTGGAAAAAGGTTGTTTCATTTTATATAAAGAATGTGATTTCAGGGGCAAAAACATGAATATTTTCAAATTCATCCATATGTGTCTGTCCTCATGCTGTTCTGGAAAGCACCATTCCTGGCCATGCTGTCTATACAATTCATTATCTCCACACATCCCTGTCTTCTACAAAACTAATAACATACCATCACGAGGCTGCCATCCGCTCTCCCAAACAATAACCTGTTATTCATACTTTTCCTAGACAAGGATAAATCACTGTAATGACATATACGGTGTGTGTATCAGAGAAATATATGACGTGACAGGCTATTTAGTAGGCTTGGAAGAAGGGGGAAATGTAATTAACATGAATGGTGGAGATACATGCGGCCTGGCAGGGTGCTGCCCTTTTCTTTTCCTCTGCTGCCACGGATGGTTGTGGGTGCGAATCCCTTGCGAGAGATGATGCTGTTGAATGTGAAGGCCTGTGAGGCCAGCTATATAAACGGGTCAGAGAATGTAGTGGGTGAAGCCTGTTGAAAATGGTGGAAGACCGGCTTCATTCCTAAGCATGGTGCGGAGGAGCTAACAGACAGAGCGGTTCACAACCATAGCAAAGACTGGACAAATGTCTGAGGGCTGATTCCTCTTTATATTTGGAGATATGAGCCTCGTTCTTTATCAAATAATGCAAAAGTATTTATAGTCAGTTTATAGGTAATGTTCCAGTGTGAAAAATATGACCGATACAGTATTCTGTATATAAAAGCGTTGTTTCTTTGTCTTGTGTTTGATTTATTATATAATTTGTTGATACTGTTGTTTATCATTGTATTACTTGTATGCAACAGGTTAGAGTGGTAAACTTCCACCGTACTGTCATGAGTTAGATCTCTAACATGCCTGGCATTCAATCCTTTAAGTAGTTGCTAAACAATGTCATTGCTTATAGTGGGCACATTAATACACATGAAATAAGACACATAAGTCACGGCATTTAAGATCCACACAGTCGTTGCTGTGGGAGCAACTATTTATATATGCCATATCCAGATTTTCCTTTGAAAACCATTGTTTTATATGTACTATATGTATTGAACTTTATATGCAGTCATATTAAAATGTATGTTATTCAAAAATGTATACATGTGTAATACTGTGATCTGTGTAATCTGTGTAGATTAGGTATAATGTTTTGGACTTTTGGAGATTTAGAACTGTACAGGAAATAGGCAATCTCAATATTGCTTACAAAATTACAGGTAATGCTAACAAATCTGTCCATGGTGTTATAATCCATGGTAATATCCAACTGGATAAGGCATGCCCAGGCTACAATAAATATATTATTAATGAGAAGACCATACAGCAATTTGCCATAAAACAAAATAGTAGCCAAGCACCAAACCATAGACCCCGCTGCGGAATCAGTAGCTAACGGCTAATTACAAAGCAGAGCTGAACTTTCCGTTTTGTACTGATAGTTTTTGTTGTTTTTTAACAATGTTTATTCTAAAAAACTAACTAACAGATGCATCCCATTTGAAAAGAACCAGCAGGGCAACTCTTAGTAGAAAATACTTTCTGTTTCTACTGAACAGAGATCAGCCTATATTTATACTTAATATGCAATGTATTCATACTGTATATATTATAGCCAGGACTGCAGCATTATAGCATTGATGGTTGATATAATGGGAATAATAGACATTTTTGAAATATAAATGCATGTTTATGTGGGTGCTTAAGTGTGTCTCATCTCAATTTAGTGGGTTTCCATTAGTGGGGTTCCATAGGGAGAGAGGGCTGAAATGAATTGCAAATGGAAATGATAGGGTTTGGTTGAGCGAGCGGGAGGTGCTTCCATCTGCAAGAGCACCATAAAACAATACCTCAACCCTGCTGCATGTGCTGAAATCAGCGATATGAAGCATCTATTTCATGTGAACATATGTATGTGGCCAACGCACTAATACATGCACAGCCCTTTGCTGTCACATACTTCTGTGTGGGGCACCTATATTCCACTGGGATTATGTTTAATGTACATGAACCTATACTGAAACAAATCCATTGCACATGTATAACGCTGTACAAAATATGGATTCAAAATGGGTGCAATCATTATTATTTAATATTATTGATTATATTATATTATTAAAACTGATATCATTGTGATATCAAGATATATTATGATATCAAGATATCAGAATATATCTGGGTTTAGGCAATTTAATAATGAATCATGTTTTACAGTGCAAACACATTCACATGATAAGTGCAACATGGTGCTTGTTGCTGGTGTTTTGTGTGCAAAATGTGTGTCCAGATGTATGGTTGCATTGGGTTGCAACCCTGTAAAACGCATTTGGACTTGATTTGACAAAGATCCTTTGAACGTCTGAGTTTGAGAAAGTGAGAAAATCTCCAAAATCGCCATGGTACATTAGGCTAATAGAGATGAAGCATTTACAATTTGGCTATTAACATTTTATTGACAAATTACAAGGAGAACAAATGTTGTTATTCATTTTTACATTTTAATAATTATAGTTAATGTAATTACATTTTATTAATTGTATTGTATTATATTACTAATAATATTTGTCTATTATAATTTGTATTCATAATTTATTTTAAATTAATTATTACTAATTATTCCAGTTATTATATTTGTGCTATTCTCATAATGCCATTTCGCATAAGCATTATGGTGTTCAGATGTTTGACATCTGTACTGTGAAAGAATTGTGCTGGAATTGAATGGGTGCTCCACACACACAAAAAAACTATAGTTATAGACATACAGAAGCACAAAAGAATACATGAACACTCATGTTTTCTCTACACACGCACACACGCACACACACACACACACACACACACACACACACACACCATTGTTCACTGACCCATACACAGTGTCTGTCACACATACGTTTTCCTCTTTTTAGCTCTTCCTCTGTCCAACACACACAGCTGCTATAATTCCATGCTCTCAGATATGTGCTAACACGGAGTAACGATAGCCTGAAACAATAAATGATTTAACCTTCAAACAGCTGCTGCAACACAGCCAAAATAAACCCTCTGTCACCGCCTGGGTGTACAGTAAGTGTGTGTGTGTGTGTGTGTGTGTGTGTGTGTGTGTGTGTGTGCGTGTGTGTGCAACACTTGTCTATGTACTGTATGTTACACTGTATATTATGTGTGTGTGTGTGTGTCTGTTGGGTGAGAATGTCTGTATAAACAAAGGTCTACCGTGTGAGTGTGTGTGTTGGTGTATTTATATACATTTAGTTATTTTTATAGGCCTATATGCATGTTGAAGTGACAAGGTGTGTTTGTGTACACCTGAATGTGTACAAAATACTCTGTATTGTGTATATTGTGTTGTTACGGCACAGACGAAGAATATGAAGAGCCAAACAGACACATGATAAATCACAGGGAAATCTCACTGACACTTCTTGTTGTGGGCTGTGGCTAAAAATGTGACATTAAAAGATGACTTAAGAAAAAAAGAACCAGTGAGTGAGTATGTATCCACAAGGCCTGGAGGAGGCTTGTCAGCCTGATAAATGGTAGGGTCTCTATTGCGGTGGACTGTGGAGCAAGTACAGACCAGCCCTCTGGTGGGACCATTTCTGCTGAGCCAAGGGATTCCATGGTGATTGGAGGCAAAACACTCATTCTGCTGAGGTAGTATGAGAAAAGCTTGAAAGTATGACATTGTGTCAAGACACTATATACAATACAGTACACGCTACCACATTTGACATGTATTAATTTGATTGGTCAACTGATGTTATGTTTATGTTTTAAACCGTTATCGTGCTTATACTGTAGACACTACATATAGTTATCAAATTGTACTGTGATTATTAAATAATGTAAACATTATATTATCATCATCATAGTAGCAATAGCATACTGTCAGTACCGTATAACAGTGTAGTTTCAATGCTGGTGGCTGGTGGACCCTCTGTCATCGCTGCAACAGGCAGCGAGACAAGGTGCTGAAAACTGGCCCTTCCTGTGGGAGCCCACATCAGCACATACACATACATACACATTATAACACACCTGACAACGTCACACATGTCTTTATGGATGTGCACATTCAAGCTGTGTGCACAGAGCCCACACACTGGACTGATAGAGAGCATGTCTCCAAATAACTAAGACAGATAGAGAGAGAGAGAGAGAGAGAGAGAGAGAGAGAGAGAGAGAGAGCGAGGAACCTGTTTCCTTGTCTCCCTGTGACCTCTGCTGGCCTTCATTGGTGTGTGTGCGTGTGCGTGTGTGTCACTTATATCTCCACAGCTCTGACTGATATCTCACTTACCACTGTCTGTTATGCTGGCCTCAGTACTAAACACGTGTATTGAGGGAAAGAGTTAGCTTGCTATTATATTTAGCTAACTCACAGTCACTCACACTGTTTACTGACTTATCAGCATGTAGAAAGAGTGGCGTTTCAAAAAAGAATACTAGTGTGTTGTATACTGAATACCGTAGTAACAGTATTGTTTGTTTCCACTATCACTCACAAACCTCCTTCCACTTCTGTCAGCGCATAAAGTGTTTGTTTATCACACAGGTTTTTGTTTATTATGTTATTCATTTGATTCATGTTGATAGATCATTTCTTTTAAATTGTTTTGATAATTTTATATAGGCTATAAGAAATATTATCTCGCCAGGGAACTTTACATTTCTAGGAACATTCAATCTCAGCTGTGTGAACTGCATATAACCTGCCATTGAATGTCTGCTGCTGGGACCAACAATATTCTACTGCAAGATTTTGAGCAGATCAGGATTGTGCCTTGCTCAAAGACACAGACAGTTGCCACCGAGATATTCTTATCTCTAGGGATAGGAGCAAGGGTTTCCCAGACAGATGGACTTGAACAGGTCTTAAGCACTTATTTGTAATGCCCGCTATAGTGTACATGTAGGCATACTAGCAGGACACAGCAGTTGTACTGTATCCAAAACAAGGGTTAAATGTTAGAAGACGAATTACTAATAGCAACTCAAATGTAATATTTACATGAAATACTTTAAAGGAACTACTGTATGTGTGATTGTCTGCCACTAGGTGTCACACTAAGCACACCAGCATCTCAGAACAAAACAAATGCTGACTAGGCCACACACACACACACACACACACCTACACACACCTACACACACACACACACACGCACACCCACTCACTCAGAAATACACACATCAAACACTGACAAACCTGCACTTACTAAAACAGACGCTCAAATGCATTTATATATGCACAGACATGCATGCAAAAGTCTTCAATACATAGATATGAACACACACAAGCACACAAACACATGTACACTCATCATTTATACATGCACACGAAAGGACATCTACATACACACACGCACACACGCACACACACACACACACACACATATATTCATACAGATATCTGTGTGTGCCCCCCCACACACACACACACACCTAATGAAATCCAGACTCTCCTCAGGGAAGCAAAACAGTGCTGTACACAAAATACTTTCCCCAAAATGTTTATTATTCTTGCTGAGCCTTCTCGCTATGAAAACAGTGGCCAGTGAGGGGGTGACGTTGCCCCGGGCTGGGTCCTTGCTGATCGGACAGCCCCGAGCTCCTCCACAATTCAATAACCATGTAGGTCTTCAGCCCTTCATAATGTCATAGACCCCCTGCCTGATCCCATCTCTCTCTGCATCTGACCCCTGTCCATCTCAACTTGTCTGTCTATCCACCCATCCATCCATCCATCCATCCATCCATCCATCCATCCATCCATCCACCCATCCATCCATTCATCCACCCATCTATCCACCCATCCATCCATCCACCCATCCATCCATCCATCCACCCATCTATCCATCCATCCGTCCATTCATCTCTGTCCATCAGACTCTTCACCCTTCCACTCAGCCCTCCATCAAACCCCTCCCTCCCTGCCACCCGTCAATCTGTCCATCTCTTCTGTCATTCGCCATCCGTCCACTTGGGTGGCAGGCATCCCGTGGACCCAGAAGACGCAGTCTTTCAGTGTCAGGGTGCATGAGCAGACATATCTGCTTGACACACACACACACACACACACACACACATACACACACACACACACCGCTAGACCAGGACCCCTGCCCGGCCATATTATGACAGGTGGAGTCCAGGGCACCACCAGCTGGTCTGTTCTGGCCTGATCACACTGCAGCTTGGATAGAGTTGGGGGGGGGATCAGTGTTTACATATGAGGTGAACATATATGAGCATGGTTTGAATTGTGTGTGCGTACGCCCAAACAATCGTATAACTCTAAAATATCAATGTAATATCAGACACATACGTGTACACATGCGTACATATGTGTATTTGTGCACATGTGCATTGAAGCACCTCTCTGGGACGCAAGAGATCCACACTGGAGAGCTGAGAAGAGGCTCCCAGATGACTGAGCCAGAGGAGGGCACTGCTGAAAGGACAGACAGACACCTGGTGACCTGGGGGGCCTTCACTCATCAGCTCTGCAGACTCTCAGGCCTGTCATAGTACAAGCCTCCAGAGGTTTGTCTGCTTACTCCCTCCAGCTCCACAAGACCTCAGACTGATGCTATTCCATGTATAAAAGTCTACAACGCTATGGGCCAGTTTCAAAAACATGCATTACGCCTAGACTAAGAACTTTCTTCAATGGAGATCTTTATTAAATGTTTGTATTAGACTTGGAATAGGCTTAATTCATGTCAGTGAAACTGGCCGTATATGCTTTAAAATTACAGTATCCTTCAAGATGTCAACACCAAATTGAAGAAGGATTGGACAAGGAAATTATATAGATAACACATTGGAAAGCGTATTACATTAATGTGTAGCTTTGTTAACCTCTTTCTTGCGTTGTTTAATAGTCTGATTTGACAAAATTCTAATCTAATCAAATGTACAGTGTTGTGAGCATATCATAACAATGTCAACCTTGTCCCAGACTCAGGCAGTCTAGTTATAACCTTTGACTTGTTAGGTTATTGCGACACTATTCAACACATCTCATATTAAGTATTTTGTCCTGGCTGTGTAGCGTGTGATGTGTAATGATGTACTCCCACACTGCCAAGAGCCTATGAGGTCCCCAAGAGGGAGGTAACATCATCTTTATCTGCACTAACACATCACGCGCCAAGATCCACAAATCCAGCTCCAGAGTCATATAAAAGCACACTTATGTATAAATAAATGAAGCCACACACCAGAATATACATTTTCAATGCACATACATCACAATGTCACAATGATTGACAGATTATATATAGTATGTGGAACAGGATATGTAGAACACAAAATGGGAGAGAATGTCTCACCTTGCATTCTAGTCATGTAATTCATTCTATGTATTTGTATTTGTAGTTAAATTTGTATTTCTATTTATATGCAGATTTCTAAAATGATTGGGTCATTGAAGAATACGAAAATGTTATAACTAGTATTATCACTATTGTTTTAGTGAGCTTAAAAGTATTATCTTGATCTTTTAATCAATCTTTCACATAAATACAGATGTTGTCATGTACATGCATTAATGACTGTAATCTGTTTAGATCATACTGACATACAGTAACTATCTTACAAACTGATCCAAACCTGTATGATGCCATCTTGATTCACGACAAGCAATATAGGCTCAGATGAGGCAGGAAAAAGAGGAGAGGAATGGTGGTGTAGAAAGACCAACCTCTACTGGGTGGCCTAGAAACAGGGGCTGGAAGTCCACACACACACACACACACACACACGCACACACACACACACACACACAATCTCTCTGCACTGTAACATATATGGCTCACCTTCTACCATGAGCCAGCCCATTACACACCGCCCTTCGTCTGATGGATCCAGAGCCTGGGGAAATAAGAATGAATGTGGAATGATAGGCCGTATTTATGCTGCATATGCAACCAGATGCAATACAGTAGGTGTGTGTAGGTTTGGCACCGGGTGGGGATGAAGAGCAGATGTTGGGAACCCATAGCAAGGGTAATGTGTGTGTTTGTGTGTGGGGGGAGGCATTTTGAGCCTACGTGTATTAGCCACAATATGTGTGGCTTTGTATGTGAAATATCATGTGTCTGTGCATGTGTGTGTGTGTGTGTGTGTGTGTGTGTGTGCGTGTGTGTGTGTGCGTGTGCGTGTTTGTTGCATAGACGCTTAATGTATGCCTTTAGATATACTGTACATGTATAAGTATATTCCTTCTTTGTAAAAAATAAGATTTGGATTGGAAGGCCAATGGGAATTGCAGCTGCTGCCGTTGTGGAGAATCAAAGCAGTGGACTCGAGATACTACATAGCCCAATTAGACTGAAATAACTCAGACAGAGAAGCCACATGTTATGCAGCATATTGCTTTGCTATGTGCTGGAGGGAAAATAAAAGCATATTTGCATTTACAGTATAGCATATGACATATGATTTGCCATAAGTTTTAGGATTGAAAATAATGAATAATGTATGCTGTTCTGCTGACACATCAGGGTAATGAACATTACCTGTGGGGGTTATTAGCATTCAAAAGTATAGAAACATAATGTAAGGGCATGGTGGAACTAGAATCCATGCTCACAACATTTAACACAGATAATCATAGACTATAAAAATAACATTTCAAACGAATTTAAATTTTAAAAAGATATAGTTATTTGTGATTAAGTGTTAAAGTTATACTAGGTCTACATGTCTTTATCTTTATTTTTACTCTATTTTAAAAACAATGTAAATAAAAGAAATACATTACAAATGTATACAAACATATTCCATTCATATTATGAAAGAATCCAAGCGATACATTTTCATATAGAAGAAAAAAATGTAAAATATCTTGGTGCAAACAAAGTTGCAATATTGCACAAGGCACAGGCAGAATTCACTGTGCCTTGTGACTGTTCTGTCCTATCTGAGCTGCCGTAATATTACGTCATAATAAAACATGGCGCTTCCCATCCGGAGTAACGTGAAGTGCCTCTTCAGATCCATTCAAAAGTGTAACTCGCTACACAGATTATGTAGCACTGCCATATGCACTGAAAATAAGGTAAATATTGTTGTATAACATATGAATGTTTATTGTTAATCTTTGCTTTATTTCTCGTGAATAGTCAGAAAGAGTTAGGGACACTAGTGTAGGCTACTGCCTAATGTCATTGGTTCTCAATGCTCCTCCTTTATATTTTTTTTGTATTATTGAATAGCGGCATACCAGCCTACTATGCACATCTGGTTACCTATTAATAATTACGCGCTACTGTAATATTTATACGAGTCAGAGTCTCTGTTCTATGTGTTGCTGCATCGTGAGAAAATGTGAGAGTACCGGTATTATATCATGAGTGGAGTTTTGATTAATCTGCTGCCAGATGTGTGCTGCTGTAATCACGATAGCGAACACCACATGCACAAGATATGAAACCAGTTATCATGGAAAACAGTAGGGACATTACACTGTTCAGCATTTGCTTGGAAGGTAGTTTTACGTTGGTGACGTGTGACCTGGCTGTTCTACTAAAGACAATCTACAGTAATGACTGTAAGTCTATTTGGATAAAAGCTATTCCTATGGTAAATGCTGTAGCAATGTCAACGTAATGCCCAAAAGGGTAGCATGTTTTGTTTAGATTTATTTTGTGTCTCATGGGTAAACAAAACTAGAAAATACAAGTTAATATGGGTATATATTAACACAATATTTCTTATTGTGTGTGCAAGCATTGACAATACAATATGTGTGTATGCTTTGTGGCAGTATTTTATATATATATATATATATATTACTGTATATGGACTCATTATTGCATTAGCCTATTTGCTTATTGTAACAGCTCTGTGGAAATGGTCCATTGTTTTTGGTGGAGGTCCAGATTTTATATGCATCTTTATTAACACAGTGTGATGAAAACAACTTGCTGTAAAAGTTTTGTATTGCTAATCACAAAATGTGTAACTAAACTTCCAGTGATTCAGTATGACCAGTGATAGTGACTTCACTAGTAGGACACCTACATTTGGGTAATAATCCTTCACTCCCTTGATATCAAGACAGACCAGGCGATTGGTCTTGGTTTGTATTACAATGTGTTTCCAAGGGGGTTGTTTTAGGTGGGTGAGAGTCAGACACACACACATTGTGCATTTAGCCGGTTTGAATCTGATGTTAGGATGATAATTGTTTGGGTAGAAAGTACACAGCAACTTCAGTTGGAGTGTTGTTATATGAATATTGAAAAAAGAAAATAAACTTTCACACAGTATAACAAGGGAAATTGCGCTGATATTCATGGTGAATGCCCACAGCGGTAGACACCGCATTTTACTGAGGCTCAAGGTGAATTGGAACTAGCCTAATTACACTTATCAAACACATAACTGAAATCTCAAATGTCAGGAGCCAGGAGGATATTCAGAAAAGAAAAAAACCTCAGGTGATTTGATATATTTGTCATTAGCTGTGTATTTGCCTTAGGTGCAATGCTGACCAGTAGGATAACTAGACTCATTAGAAATAATTGGCCATATTGTGAACACTCTTCAGATGTGGTCCTTCATTTGTCATCACAGCATGGGATAAACTATTAAGTTTGATATTATAAGTATTTAAAAAGTAATTTAAATAATTAAATATTTACCTCCAGTTCTTATTTGTATGTTTGTTCTTTCCTTCCTGTTCTCCAATACATTTAAAAACATTTTATTCTACAAACATAATTTTATATGGAAGATGTGGAAGGCTCTTGTGTGGTAGCATTCATATTTCAGTGTCTTTTAGCAATGCTCCTACAATAAGTCAACCTATAGCCTCCCTATAATGACACAGCTGCCTTGGAGAGGCAAATGGGGTGTTAAGGCAAGCAATGTGTCCCTTGACACACATTAGACCAACTGGTGCATTTTGCTGCAGCGATGCTAATTATCGAGTAGTTCTTGCTTTACGGCGGACTTAAAAACCTCATCCGTCTGCCCAAGCCCCTCTGGCCGCGTGATGTACGAGCTGCGCGGCATAGCGGCTGGTGAACAGAGCTCTGCAGCGGAATGAGTTCTCATCGTCGGCTTGTCTGTGTTTTGTTAAGGGGTCTCTGGAGAGGTGTGCAAGTTGAGGAAGGAGGGGTAAGGTTGAAACTGAGGGCTCCAAAGCATCACAGCAGTGCTTCATTACCAGCAATAACATCAGAAATGAAGTGTTGCTTTTCATTTGTGTTAATTTTCTCCAAATGTGCACAGCCGAACACAAACATCGGCATGCTCACAATACCCAGAGGTGTGATGTGCGTCAAAGGAAAGGCTCTGTTTAAACTTTTTCTGCCCTGGAAAAAGTGTGTTGAACAAGTCAGTGAACCTCCACGGGCCGATACACAGATGAACTGTGACCTATGTTAGATAAAGTGAACATTTTATAAAGACATGTTATGAGCTGAGCTGTACTTTTCCATCAGAGGGAAGGTCTGTTGTGGTTTACTGCTCCAACTAACAAATCTAGGTGACCTGAAATGAGCTTGACTCAAAGGTGGAAGGCCAAATTAAGTTTAAGGATATTTGGTTTTCCAGCATTTGTAAAGTGAAAACATGAAGGGTAATATGAGTAGACAAGACGTTAAGTGAAGCCTTGCTGATTTGACCGCTATTACTTGGAGTGCTGACTAGATAGAATCAACCTTTTTCTATGCACATTTAAAACTTGCACTATGTGACAAGTACAACTGCCTAAGAAGTAGTATAGTTTAACCCTAGTTCAGCTCCGTATAGCATAGTACTTATATCCTTTACAAAGGGGAAGCCTTTGGTTTGTGTCTTAAATTACCCTTTTGCACTTGACGTTGAGATCCCTGATGCTAATCCCAAACTCAAAGCAGTTGTAAATGACACAGCAAAAATGCACCTATAGCACTTCCTTTTTGGCCAGCACTTGCCCGGCCTCTTAATATCATTCATCTCAGCTCAGCATATAGTGTTTAGGCAAGAGGAAGTGATTTCTAGTTTGCCTCTCTTCTCCTCGGCTCCAGAACTCACTCAGTCGGCTGTCGGCTATAACCATTCTAGCAGCTCCCACACCACATGGGAGCTCCACGCCAGAATGAGGAAACATGGCCTCCCGGCTGAGTGTGTTCATTAACTGCCCTATTTATTTTCAGCTGTCAGAACAACTTGCTAATTCTCAAGTCATTTCTTTGTAATTAGGTATGTCATTATATTTCTATTTTTACAACCATTCCCTGTTATTCAATTTATTTAGTAATATTAATAAAAAATAATTATTTTTTTCCCCCTCTATTACAGAATTTATCTTTCCTATTATGCATGTTTCTGTGCTTGAAGAAGCAGAGTAGTTATCCTATTTTTTTGGCCTTGTAGGTGTGGATGTTTCTAAGTATGGTTGATGTTATTTAATGTCAGCTTTAGCTCATATCTGGTATTGTGTTTTGGGCTGCACATACACCGTTTGTGCAAAAATAAATGACACATTGATATATAATGAAGCGTGTGCTGCTGGTTATTTTAAGCTTTGTCGTGATTTTTATGTGTTTTGGAATTAGGAATTATTTCCCATTTCAGTTGTTTCCGCCAGAAGTAAATTTGAACAACTTTTTCTTCAACATGGCAGAAAAGCAAGGAAGCGGCTTGACTGAAAGATTTTCAAACCTTTTGCAAGGCACCGGAAGGGAACAAGTAGTGTTGGCATGAATGCAATATGCTATATTACCATAGTCTTCACATTTCCAACCACTACTCAGATGGTGCACACGCATAGTTTCCAAGCTGTGTGTATGGAATAATGTACGCTTGTGCGCTGTGAATGCTTAACTGATTTGGTTTATACCAAACTAAAATGTTAATAGCATGTGGATAAATATATTGATCACGCCTTTCATGTAATCAGTACTATCTCGGGACATCCCGTTGAATGTTGGTAATAATGAGTTTCAGCTAAACGCACATTTAATACCCGGCCATAATCAACATGTTGTCACACAGACCAGTAAAACCAGTAGCTTTTAATCTTTGTAATGAGCAAGGTTTGTGCATGGGCGTTTGCTCTTGTTTCTCCCACCCCATGCTGTATAGAAGTGTGGACCTCTCAGGAGCTGCTGGGGCCGGGGCTGCCTGGTTATTTTTGGAGTGCTGTCGGAGCCTGTCTGCGGGGAGCAGTGTTTATGAAGGGCCTCCAGTCCCATTAATCAGCCAAGGGACCCCACGGTGTGAGCAGGCCCTGAGCCCTGGCCTGCCACACTGTACCGTTCTGTTCCCCTCGCCCCGCTCTCCGCACAGTGGGACGCTCAAGAGGAACCTCATCAATCTCACCTGTCTCACACGTCAACCGGAGATTTAATCAAATGCTCCCTTTTGCCCAGGCCTTTTCAGTGGGTTCTGCACTTTCTTCTGCGCAAACACCTCAATCACTTTTTCTTCATCTTTTGTGGTTCCTCTTCTGTCACTTGTTGTGACTGTTGTTCCATTTCCACTTTGTTTGCCTCAAGTGGTGGTGTATTCTTATGCACATTTTCCACCATTTAAATCCCAGCATGAATACAGTTAGCTTAGTTTTCCACTTTGTTGCCTTTTCAACACAGAGAAGGAATACAGTTAGTGTTGTTTTCCCCTCTGTCTCCGTATTTAACACACAGCAGAAATACAGTTATCTTAATTTTCCACTTTGTTGCCTTTTTAACAGAGCAGGAATACAGTTAGGGTGACTTTCAACTTTGTCATCCATCCTCATCCGCTTATCCAGAGTCGGGTCGCGGGGGCAGCAGCTCCAGCAGGGCACCCCAAACTTCCCTTTC
>JAODTR010008405.1:0-30371 GCA_025399935.1 Amblyopsis rosae | reverse complement strand
ATATCCGAATTGTGTCCCTACTACTCGCTCGCTTACTCATAGAACGTACTAGACTAACGGTTGGGCAGTAGGCACTTCACCAAAGGTAGTCTATACTGAGTATTCGGATGCAGCCAAGCACAACATGGACTGGGGTAACACGGAACACAAGGAAAACATGGACTGGAGCCAGACTAACACTGGGGTGGACAGCACACTATAACACAACATGACTCAACATAAGTAAGTAGATATAGCTGCTTCTGTGCGCTGGTATATATATATATATATATATATATATATATATATATACACAGTATATATAGTAAAGACTGAGCCATATTATTCAGTATGCAGTGACTCACATTACTGGATCACTTGAAGCACACTGCGTGTGTGTGTTTTTAGATATGGTTGGCCTAAGGGACTTCTTCCTGTCTGAGCCCAAATGAGGTTGAACACTGGATGAGACGCTTGTGAGAGCACTGCCTTCAGATAATCAACCTGATCCCCTCAGAAGACTCCCCTGACCCGGCAGAGGGATTGGGTGTTGGGCCAGGATGTCATCACACACAAACGTACACAGGCACACTCACACACGCAATGGTAGGAGAACATCCTTGCAGGGCTGTGATGCTCAGTTCAGGTGAAGTGGGGGCGTATAGTATTGTATGAGATGCTGCTGCTTCCATTCATGTGATTTTTGTCTTCTGTCAAATGAGTGGGTGTCTCTTTCAGCAAGCTTCTGACTTAGAGAACAAACACACACACACACACACACAGCTATATAAATGGCCGACTTGTAGCTGGATTTAAGACAACACATGCCATGACAGCTATAGCGTACCACAATGATCGCATAGAAAGCTAACAAGCCCTGGTTTTCTCATGCCCACACTGAAACATCTATCACTCCCAATGCGGTTACCGTGCAACTCACAATGTTGACTTTAGAGATTAAATATTTGTATGTATCTGTATTTAATATATCTTTATCTTTTGTATGTATATTAATAATTGAATATATTGTATATATTGTGTGTCACAATATACGTTTAATATTTCAGAATTTTCAAGTCAAACTATCATTATCGTAGCGATTGATAAGTAAACCTGTAAGTTAACTAATTTCTAACTGAGTTTGGGTGGCTGGTTAGGTTTGTCACCATGTGTTATATTATTAGACATCCATGACAATATTAGAGCTTGGAAGGCAAATTTTTGAAAATTGTTGTTAATGGCAATATACAGTACAGTATTGTAAACTGCATATTGTATTGTAACCCCATTAGTAAGTGGTCCCCTGATGCGGGACTAGTTAGTTGTTGATTATCTAGGTGGCATATTAATATAATAATGCCGTTTTTGTAATGTGTTTACAAACTATAATTTACGATTAGCCTACTTATGAATAGTAGTGTACTTACAGTACATTAGTATGTTAAGACAAACAAACTCACTTTTCAGAGTCTGATATGAGGCTCACGTAAGCTAACACTTCTCAAGTATTCATACTTGTCATTACAAATGGGTTTTGTAAATTTTTTGGTGTGGCCATGCTTTAGACTAGGGCAGTTGGCGCAGGGGACTTTCAAATTAAATGAAGGCATTTTCAATTAGGGTGAAAGTGTAGAGATGCTGTTTAGCGGTTGTGTGTGGTATAAATAACATTTTGAATGAAAAATGAAACAGCATATAGTATAGCTTTTGTTGGGCTACATTAAATCATATTCTGTAAATGGTGTTATTATGTGAAAGCAGTCCAAGCAAGCAAAGGAAAAACAATAGCTGAAAGCATTTAAATACTAGCAGCACTAATTTCTCAGGATAGACTGATGCGGCATTCATTATATGTGCGTCGTAGATGTTGGAAAATGGTGCAGCGCTTCATACTTTTGGCTCTGTTCTTCAGTATAAACACTTCATTGTATTGATTAGCAGAAGCATAGCTGATCATGATGAAAATATGTTTACCAATAAAATGCAATGAGACTGGCACTAAGATAATTGTTTAGGTCCTCATGAATCAGGAAGAGCGTGGCACTCCAATGGCACCTTGTTAAACACAGAACACAGAGAGGAAAGAACAATACATTCTTTAAGCTAATGACAGTGTTACGCGTGTGTGCGCACACACTCCACTGCACTGTGCTGGTATGCTATTCTACATATGCCAACAGCAGTGGAGTGGTGGATTAAGGCGAGGGAGCCAATTTAGCCAGTGCAGCGCCCCATTACTTGGTCAGTGGTGTGAGGCGTTGGGATGATGGAAACAGCTACTTCTTTTCTCTAGGTCACAGAGGACAGCAGCAACAACATAAAAGCTCATTGTGGCTTCGGTTTACCTTTGTGGGTCCCCTGTGAAAACTGCAGTTCCTAATTCGTCTCATTTCCTCTTTGGCTAGGGTACAGGAAGTGGGCAGCGACGGGGAAAGAGGAACTGTTACCGACTATCTCCAGAGGTGTTTCCTCAGGCACTTTGTCTTGGTGTTGATTGGTAGAGGCAACTTAGATCTCACCGGCTATATGCAAATGATCAAATATGCAAATAAGCATATCCACTCAGGGACCATTCATTATTAAAGGGACATTTTAAACCATAACAGAAGACATAATACGTAAGTATGAACAGG
Organism: Amblyopsis rosae; assembly: GCA_025399935.1. Classification (NCBI taxonomy): domain Eukaryota; kingdom Metazoa; phylum Chordata; class Actinopteri; order Percopsiformes; family Amblyopsidae; genus Amblyopsis; species Amblyopsis rosae. The sequence continues at coordinate 27,759 of JAODTR010008405.1, read as the reverse complement.
CAGATGGAAATTATTTACACATACAATACAATTATTATCTTGACAAAAAAATTGTTCGCAGAGCTTTAGCATGTACGTTCTTTACAAGGACTGTGATGAATGAAAAACAAACGTGGCAGGTGTGTTTGAGAACCTCAAGCTGAAAAGATGTCATTGAAATCAAGGTTTTTGTGAACCTGGTTTGTTGTAAACATAGTTGAACATCAATTTATTCTGAGAAAAGCCCAACCGATTTCACTGACATAGTGATAAAAGACAGGAAGTTACAAATTTTTTCTATTTCCATTGGGTTTCACACATTATAGGTGTTTCTCGCTGTGTGTGTTGATATGTTTATGTGATAATTCAATAAATAACAGCTCATCAGATCATACTTACTGTACTTGTCTACATGCATGGCAAGACTGGCTCAGGGACAGACATCTTTACTTGCGTACCTCGAGGAACACACAACGGTGTACAGTATGTTGTTGTGTGGGGCAGGATAGTCTTGGTTTGGTGGAAAGGTTACTGTACTCTGGGACAATGAGATGCACACGTTCTGAATAAAGTGTCTTCTAAATAAACACATTTTCAATGAAGGGTTTCAAGTAGAGTACATGCAAATATGTATTACACTATTGTGTAACATGTATTTATGATCACCACACCCGATATGAACATTTACACTCATTCATCCGTTATGCGATTACAATATTCACCACTGCACACACAAAAGCAACAAAACAATATGCCCACACTTTATATTGAACAAAGGCATCGTATGTAGAGTCAGGCACATTATATTGTCTTCACAAAACTTTGTAATATCTGTAGGAAGTAATGTACTCAAGGCCTTATCACTGCATGAGCCCCGACATTACACAGTATAAACTTTGGTTCCTACAGAAGGCAGACCATCTTGACGCACGGCCTTGTTTTAACTACACCTGGCTGTTGGGAATTTCTTTCAAGATTGACCCAGCGTGAGGCTATAATCGGACATGTGGGTGTCCATACTAATGAGACAAGCGGTTCATATCTTCTCTTGTGCTGCAATTTTAAAGTTTAGTCTTCTGCTGAAATCAAGGTCAATGGAAAAATACAGTAGGGAACATGTCGTAATATTTGCTCAATATGTACTTTTTTAAAGAAACTAGTAACAATATGGAATTGTATATTTTCTTGCGATGTATAATTGTCTTGGCATGACATGTAATACTTTCCACTATCCACATCATAATGATTGGATGTTCTCATATCACAGCCAGCACAAGCGGTGCAAAATACTATGCCCACAAGCAAAGGTGTTCCTTGTACTGTTGAAGGAAAGGTCAAACTAGAAGATAACCATTACAATTAAATGGAAAGTTAACCAGGTGACCATCTAACAGATTGAATGTAAAAGTGGATTCCCGAGTAACATACAGTAAGCAGAGCAAAGCCATCAGGTCTGCATAGCATCTCCCAGCCTGCTAAGCTCTTTAGCCAAGATCAGAGGTGTCTAGACAGTGTGTGTGTGTGTTGTTTGTCTTTATCTTGACATCAGAGGAACATTTGTTGAAGATAAGCCCCGCCCCCGTTGTATGTGCACAAAGGGCAGCCCACCAACACACACACTGGGCCTGACCTCTGTGAAAGTCAAACACTCAGACGGCCTGTCAGATGCTTGTGTGGTGATGCAGCGGAGACAGGCCCCGCTCACACACGCACGCACACGCACATACAAACAGAATATGCACATAACCATGCGCCGACACATTTACAGGTGGCCTGAATGTAATCTGTCTCACACTCACACACGCACACACACGCATACACACACACACACACACACACACACACACACACACACACACACATGCATACACACACACACAGGGGGCGGTGGAGAAATCACACATTTCTGTTGCCGTGCTGGTAACCACACGACACATCTCTCATCCTATCGCTTTATTTCACACACACACACACACACACACACATGCACACGTACACATGCACACACACGCCCGCGCGCACACACACACACACACACACACTGTAGGCTCCAGCAGCTTTCATCAAGGCAGCAGGCAAAAGAACAGAGGAGAGAATAGGCACAGAAAACAGATTAGGCTGAGACGCTATACAGGAAATGGTGGGCAAAAACGTTGGTGGGCAGATTCTCTTGGCATTAGCATGTGCTTGATGTCTGGAGACGATCACATCTACTGTTACCATAATCCCAGAGACTGTGGTGGTTTTAAACACCTGGGAAACAGTAGACTATACACTAGTACATGGTTTAATGTGACCGGCCCATATGGGTGTTGTCTCTCTGCTACAGGTCCAGACTGGCTGATTTCCATATGAATTGTCACGTGACACCTCACACAGTCACAAGCTGCCCTCACGACAACTACCATGGCTGCCTCATGGCTTACGTTGGCCTCATCGGTAAGTTGAACCACTGGTGTGTTCGTTGAGCTGTTTGGTTTCAAACCAATACAACAATGTATTTTTAGTTGCTGCTGAGGTTTTTCCTTGAGGAGGAGCAGGTTATGGGTGTGTTGTTTGATTCCTGTACAGCTCTTTGAGACTGTAATGCGATAAAGGGCTATCATCAATAAGCAGATGTCGATCTGTAAAAAAAGACGTAGAGTATGTTCCTTTTAGACTTACTAAGCGGCCAATCATGGGCCAACAGGGGTGTGGCTTCATTACATTGCTTTATTACTACAGACCATAGACTTATTAATAGATATACACTCGATCTTACAAAGTATTTTCTCATTGTCGCAGTGAAGCAAGAGATTCCAAATAAGAGTATCTCCATATTGGTATAGTGGCTCTTTTGACACATGCGCATTATGAACAGAAAATGACGTTGCCACCTGCAATACTGGAGTTCCTGACCTCAAGCAACGTGCATGTGCGACATAGTACAACATAAATAACAGGATTTATTATTATATTTTTTTTTTTTACTGTACTGTTATATTTGTAGGCATGTTTTGTTTAATATTTAGCATTTACACTTGTGCTCGCTAATACTTTGCTTGTTGCTTGTGCAAGAGAAATGCACGTGCAGCAGCTAGTACAAGCGTTGGACTATGTCGCATAATGCACCAAAAGTATGAAGCTACACAAGAGCATTAACCACCAAAGATCACATATAATGGCTTGCAGCCACATCGGCACAATGCTTAAAAGACGCTGGTTGACATAGTGTGCTAAAATAAATCGATGGACATGATGAAATATGGACTGTTTTTTTTACCGATAGGTAACGTAATTTAGCATATGTTTTGAAGTTTGTCTACATTTTTAACTTCAACAACTACAAAGTTAGTTCTGGGTTTCCTACATTGTAATTAGTGCATACTGCCACACAGCAGCTTCTAGACATGCTTTGAATTTTTTGTTAGCAGACGAAAATAAAAGGAGGTGTCGTGCCAGAATGTGTATGCCTGCCAAAAACTGATCAAAACGGAAAAAGTGCATTTCATGGGTTGTATTCCAGCTCTGAATATATTTAAACTGGTATAAAGGACAGGAAAAGGTATCATCTAAGACACATAGCAGGTGAAATAATATTGAGGATAATTGTAAAAGAGATAATTTATTTATTTTATACATGGGGCTTAACAGGACTTCTGCGCATATGTTGGTGAAGTTGGCGTCGGCAGTAAATGGGTCTATAGGAACATGTCAGTAAGTCTCCCCCCAGCATTTGATGTTTTGCTATTTGTTGCTGGTGACACTTTTGAGCCCAGAAACCTGTCCCTGGGTGGAGATTTACAGAAGGGGTTGGGCTGTATTATTTATATCAAGAGGTTTTTAATGTCAAAAGCTGAATCAAAAACCTGTATACGGACCATTTTAGGGAGTATGGCTATTCATATAATTGATTTATGTTAAAAATAAAAGATATCATGGAATTATAGGGACATTTTTTGTAGAAATACAGTAAAATATGTTAATTATGTTAAAGAAAATATGTTATTTTCTGGTGCCAGAAAATGACAATTTCTTTACATTCGATTTTTACAGTGTAGCTTATTGACGAAAATGAATGTAAGCCCTGGTTTTGTGCTCACCACATGTGCTCAGTAGTATAAGAAACTTCCATGAAATTCAGTCCAAGCATCTAATTACATATTACTCTGTACAGTCTATATTTAGTGCATAATGATTAATGTAACCATGCAGCATTTAATTGGTAGTGAGCTCTATACGGAGCTGATGGAATGCAGTTTTAAGGAGCATTATTGTGCCATTGTCATGCATTTGTCCTGGGGACCCATCTTTATTCTGCTCTGTCCTCTGTTGACCAATAAATACACGCTTTAATGTACTCATGCCCAGGGACATCGCCAGACATCAAATATGAATGATCTGCTCCTAAATATACCTATCATTAAAATCACAGAGCAGGCATTATTAGGCAAGTATAATGAGGTGCAGGTTCAATGAGATGGTCTAAACATTGCTTTTCAAGTATTATTACTCTGGCATCTGAGCCCTGAGTGTGCGGCTTGCTACGCGATAGCTGTTTTCACATCAGATGTGAATGTTTAGTTTATTGTTACATTGAGATGGCCAACAATGTGTAAAACAATAACATGTATTTTATTTTTATACCAGAAAATGTTCATGGCATTTTCTTTAAGTAAATATTGTAGCACGCATCTCTCTCTGAAAAGGATTGTATTGATGGCACTACTGCCCCTTCCCCAGAGGTCCTTGGCGTGTGTGATGCAATCTAAATATTAAATGTTAATATTACATTTTCACTTTAATGTTGGCTTACTTTAATGTTTAATGTTTAATGTTGGCTTGCTAGTGTCAGTGTGTCTGGGAACAGCAAATGTTTATTTGTTTTTGTACAGCATTTGTGATATTGATAGGTTACCATGAAAGTTTCACATTGAATGACATGTTTTTGATTTATTCTGACTATCTGAAGTTATCAGCATTACTTGCTGGGATGTGTTTTCTCTACGCACTACTATATTTTTGCTACATATTATATAGCTATTTCTTTGCCTTTTTTTGTTGTTTGTGGATGATAAATACTGTATATACTGTAGGTCATATTATGTCTAACACAAAGCTGACCAAAAACAATAATTTTTTATAGATTTTACACCAGTTTATACATGATAAAAATAAGTATAAATACACACTTTCCTCGGGGAACATGCCCCCAGACCCCCCAGGTAGAGGATTAGCATCCCTACCATACTATACACTGTAAATAGGTCCCTATACTTGAATCTATGTCACTGCTTATGCCTTCGTACATGACTAGTCCCACACTGACGGGAGAGTATAGAATTCTGATAATAAGTGAGAATCATGTGGTGAATGCTCAAAAGCCCAGAATACTACTGCCTGTCTTAATCCTTCCCTGTGTGGGGGGATGGGGGGTCTCAGGCTCAGACGTAACCCCCAACTACAGCGACAGCAGCCCCTCCGACATCACCATCAGCCTGTGGTGTAGCTGCAAGGCTGCTGGCAACCAGGATCACCAATGTGAGGCATTCCACAGAGACTTCACACACAACACCTGTCTCAGTGAGTCACCTGCATGTGAGTGTGTCAGGTCTGTGTGTGCCCGTGTGTGTGTGTGTGCGTAGGCAGTGCCAGTAGGCACGTAGGCACTGCCTTAGGAAAAAGAGGTGATTGTGTTCAGGTTTGACCATACGGCAGAGGATGGTGTATATGTTCTACAAAGATGCAGTGGATATCCACCAACCAACCAGAACTGTATGTTGTCCACAACAGCAGCTGGTCGCAATTTGTGAGCGCCATTCACCTGAAAGCTGCGTTCACACCGTCAAAGGCACTAGCTTAAATAACAATGAGTTAGTTGCGGTGAATGAGTCACATGTATTATACGGATAATGTTCAACCTGCAGATTGACACACAAAAAAAAGAAGAACATTTCTTAGAATGTACAACCTGACAGCAGGGTAAGTGTATTCAGCCTATACTGTATAATGATGAATACCCTAAACCTCTGGTTCAGAAAGCATTCCCAGTATTGATACTAGTGTATCTAATCCCCTTATGCAGTGTATGAGTGAGAGAGGACATGAGAATGACAGATGAGGAAGAGAAGGCAGACAGTACAAAGAATAATAGATCAAACTTAAATGAATTAAAACCGCTGACCTACCTACAACAGTGTTCTCTCCAACTGAAAACAAATATCTTGTGTTTTACAAGAAGTGTGTAAGCCTGTCCCTGTACATGCGTATGCATGCATGCGTTTCCATGACAAAGTGACCACGTCACTGTACTAATACTACATACATGCAGTACTCCAGGAAAGGCTTGTCTTCCACTGTGGTCTTCTAAACATCATCAAATACATATACTGAATAAATGAATGTGGCAAAATAAAGATTATTAAAGACAATGCCAAATGACAAACCATAGAAAGATATCAAACTCAAAAGACATTGTTTCCTAATTCAAGAAAATTTGTATTTTCAGCAATATCTTGTCTTTCTCTCACAAACACTCCCATCTCCTCTCACTGAATTATCTTCAACTGTCCGAGCTGTGTTGCCGTCGTCGCTGGCGTTGAGTGGTGATTGTAATCGTTCCTAAGGCCACCTCTCAATATATACTTCTAGGGTAACACTTTACATGAATTACTATGGAACAAAATAGTAATAGATGCATGTATAACATAACATTTAAATACTATGTAATTGCTATATAAAAACACTTTTGCGGTATTGGTTATTACACAGGTAATAATAACAAATCTGTTTTGACAAATTATACTCCACACTTGTGATTACTAATGAAATATTGTATTTACAATATGTGGTGTGTTCCATGTGTAACTCATATGTTCTGTAATTGCAAGTTTGTAGTTGCACGTGAAATGACCAATCTGCTTGACGAAGAATGTCCCCTTAATGTAAAGTGTAACCGCTTCTTGCTTTAGTCACGTGTATTCCTCTCCCTCCACGGTCCATCACGGCTTTCTCTCCTTCTCTACCACAGAAAACGCTATCCAGGCATTTGGCTATGGCTCAGAAGGAAGTCCAGGAAGTCTCCCTGTAACGGAGCCTTTCACTACTTTCCTCCCGCCGCTCCAGCCGCCAGTCATCGCCAAGCCTGCCCCCTCTCTCCACGGCAACGCCATCAAGCCCATAGAAAGTGCTTGTCTGTTCTCCACCTGTGCCAACCTGCAGGTGAGTCTCAGCACGTGCTGCATTCTGGGTAGCCAGCCGCATGTAAGGAAGACTGTACATATTGGAGCCCAGGTGCACTACTGTACATTGTGAGCCCATGCTGGTGTGAGCAACATGGCTCTTTGAATCAATAATAAAGAGTCATATCATATTTTAGATTGTATTTCAAGGGGATTCTTTGGGCTATACTATAACCTACCATAAAGTATCACTTACCTTGGTTCTCTCAGTGTTTGACTACCCCCAGTGTTGACCCAGAGAACTGCATGCCCTCCAACTGACAGCATAATTAAATCCAAAACTGGTCAGTGTCTCGAGCTGTATGCTGGAGCATATAAATTATTTTTATAGCCTTACTCTGATTCCATAGTTAGTAAGAATGAGAGAAGACTCCTAGACAGGCAGTTTATATGCAGACAAGCACACACAGATTGGAGCGAAACAGTGTTCTTCCTCTTATAACCTCCACAGACAAGCTGCCTCTTGTTAACATCCTGGAAAAAGGAGAAAGCCCCTCAATTATGTAGGGAGTAGGGATAAGGGTTGGGGTTAAGGGGCATTATAAATGGCAATGCATTATGTATCAGGTTCAGTATATAAATGATTAAATGTGCTGACACTTTACACTATGGGAGGAGACGATCTCTAACCCAATTGCTCCTGAGCATGACAGACTTTTCTATGGAGATAGAGAGTGTAACTTATTAAATATAATGCATTTCAAAAGCCTTTGTACTCTGGTGTGGGGAAATCATATGGATATTTCATATCAGCATATGAGAGGAAAATACTGTTGAGACAGAGCATAGATAAGTATATGTAGTATTGACTACAACAATATAGATTATAATAAATTATTATGTATCTTAAAGCATTGACCATCACTAGCAGGTTAGATGACTAGTTTAGGCATCAACAATACTATTTAGAAACACTGATGTACAGAGATAAATACAGGACTTGATTTATAAAGGAATCCCTCATTTCTTTCTCACGTCAAAAGAGGAGTGTCAACACGCAAGACAACACAAAGTTGTGAATTAACGAGAATAATTCATGTTGGCATATATACATTATATTATAGTGATGAAAAGCCTCTGAATTTAGATATAAGAAGGTGGGCAGACAGAAAGACACATAAAACACAAGGAGAGCTACAGTCTATGCAGCGTTAGATACAAACATCATTAATGGACTACACTCCCATTTGCAGTTCACTTCATCACAATGTGCATTATCCAGTGGCCTGGCTCGAGCTATTTGTTTTCTAAATAGCAGCATATACCAAGAGTACACCAATATGGCTATCAGCTCTCTGAAAGCAATGCTGAGCTCAATTTATAGGCCATACAAATTGTAGAGGAGAACGGTGTCAGTAGAGGTTACCGCAGCAACAGTCAATATACTCTAATGATCGGCACAACAGCTCTGTTTTTATAAGTGTGTGTGCATTGTGTGGTAATGCGACGTGTCATGCAAATGCACGTTTGTTTTTGAAGAAATGGTAATTTTCCGACGGGCAGCTCTTCCTAGACTGACGTTTTCTGCTCTCGATTATTCGCCATCTCTGAAGAGAGGTTTCTCACCATTCGCTGAGCGATAAGATCTAATTGGCTCTCCCACCCAGAAGACGGGAGGAGATATGCTAATGAAGCGCTGACAAAGACGGTGATGGGAGACAGTGATAAATTGAAACCCAGAGATGCTTTGTCTGTGTGTGTGTGTGTGTGTGTCTGTGTGTGTCTGTGTGTGCGTGTGTGTGTCTGCGTGTGTGTATGTGCGTGTGCGTGCGCGTGCGAGTGCCACAGTCTGCATTGTTAGTTACGTTGACATCGCTTCCACTAAGTTATGACTGTATCCTTCCTTTCGTTTAGCAATTGAATAGTTGTTTGAATGAGCATCTTGGAGCTGGCACTGCGCATACACGCTCATCTCTTTTTAAAGGTACAGACCCAAATACCAAGCACAGCTACAGCTCACTGTTTATAGGTGAAACACAACATGTGCATGGAAAAACACATGGGGAGGGGGTAGAGATTGGCAGGTGGAGGGGTAGAGAAGGTTTATCAGCTAGTCAGCACCCATGTGGAAGAAGCATGTGCTCTTGAAATAAAAAATAAGATAAATAAAAGAAAGCAAACATTGTATAACACTGTTTTCAACCACAAATGGTTATGGTGGGGTATAAATCAAGGCATAGAGAAATAAATAAGAGAAACGATATTCGGTGCATAAATGAGAGGTTTTGAGGCCAGATAAGAAGCCTCCATCTGTCTACAAAGGAATTGTGAAGAAAGGAAGGATGCCAATGTGACTGACCCTGTGTTATAATGTATACTTACAGGATGGGGGGCACAAGTGTATCCCATCAGAGGGATTTGAGTGTGACGAGGTGAGGAAATCTGGATCTCCTTTCTTTTACAACTGATTATGGCAGGTGGCATGAAATGATATCTAATTACATGTCACTTGTGCATGGCCCCTGCTTTAAGATTGCTTTTCACATCTGATTTTGTTTGCTCTGCTGCTCATCTGCTCTCGTCGTAGTGTGCCACTTCCTCTGGCATGGCACGTATTGCTGTGGAAACAGCAAATATGCGTGCATGTAAAACGCAAACACAAAAACACAACATTAGAAATAGGTCAGAACACAACAAAAACAACATGTTTCGTTTGAACAGCCAGCATATGGTGGTTTGTAGAACTTTCAAATGATGGTATTTGGGCCATGCCAATATTGTTGCGGGTTTGCAAAACAGTGGACATTTTCATAGCACATTAAAGGGGGGGGGGGTTATATCGATTTTTGATACATTTGTGTGGTAGTAATATTTAATATAAATTTTCAGCAGCCATGTTTATGTACATATTTTATGACAAGCAAACATGACTTTGTTTGCAGGTAAACATACAGTAGTTATGTTAGTGATAGACAGATCTACTGTACTTGTCACTAACATCTGCCCAACCACTGCTCCAGGTTCTCCAGGGTTCCATTGAGTCCCACAACACGGGAGACCACAGTGGTGGCGAGCGGTCCACTCCACGGCTCGGCCACAGTGCCTGTGTCAGCGTGTGTGTGTCCGTCCTGGCCGAGTTGCTAGCGTGGGCTGTGTAATAGGACGACTGGGACAGACTACCACAGACATACACACTATATGGACACAGTCGCATGAGCACGCACGCACACACACACACGCACACACACAGACACACAGATGCACGCACAGCATCTTCTCTCTCCCTCTCTCTCTCTCTCTCTCTCCCTCTCTCTCTCTCTCTCTCTAACCTCCTGGGCAAACAGAGTCATCTGATAGCACATTGTCAAAAGACAAACCTCTGGTGAATCAACAATGGGGTCCAAGAGAAGCACCGGTACATCTGGAACTCTGTGTTTTGTCTCTCCAAGCAAACAGAGATAATGAAGGAGAAGAAAGAAAACTCCAGGCTGTTTCTGTGCACGTCCGTGAGAGAAGGGACTATCTCTGGACGGCTCTCTGGATAGCAGCGACTGTGCTCCCACTGCCATGACCGGAGGGCTTTTGAGCCCTGGACTACTCTACTTGGATTTATGTCCTCCGGGCTCCCTGGATGTGAGATGCTGGAATGGAAATGTGTACAGACTACAGCTGTGTTTGTTTTGGAGTAGCTGGGCCTTATGCCCCCCCCCCACACACACACACACACACACATGCACGCACGCACACACCCTCTCGCTCAACCTCATTAGCTGGTAAACAGGGTTCTCACACCTGTCAGTCATATCTCAATTCTCTTGTTGACATACTAAAGATAACTGTACAAAATAAATTTATTGTGGAATATGACAACATATGTAAATGTTATGGAATTTAAATGAAAGACAAAGTGTTTGTGTGTGCGTGTGTGTATTTTACTGCATATGTGTGTGTGTGTGTGCGCACATGTTGGGTTTGGATTTGTGTGACTGAATTCAAAGTTCAAAGTTTTATGAATTGTCACACTCATTGTATAAACTGGTGATACAATAGTAGTGAAATGTTTTTATCTGCCAGCAACCCTTGTTTGGGGTAAGTGCATTTTTGTGTGTGACTGCTTATTGTGTTCATCCTTTGTGTGTGTGTGCGTGTGTCTGTGGAGGTGTTGTTGTTTAGCGGATGGCACCAGAATGTGAAAGATAGGACATGTAAAGTGTAACCGCCAATGGAGATGAATGAGTGCCACACACACAGTCTGTCCTAACACTCATCCATTGTGCCAGTTTGTTTGGGTCATATACCCCTTCTCCTGGGGAGGGAGCAAGGAATTAGGAAAACAGAGATGAGACGAGAGAGCAGATTGGTTTCCTTGGTCTTGGGTGGGGCCTTACTTCACTGTACCACTTGACCAATCATACGGTTGACATGAGAGGGACAAGGATGGGAGGTGTAAATCTGCTGCTGTATTTGTCGAATTGAACACCGCTGAACTCAAATGTGTGTCCAGAGATTTCAATAAATCTGTAAGACTAGTTTCTTGAATATTTTGCCTGTTTGTTTTTATGCATGTTAGCTTAGTTTGGTTAGTTAGCGGTTGTTGCTCTTAGAGAATAGTACTGTTTTTATTTTGAACTTTGACTAAACTTTCTCTTTACATGGCATTTTCTATCTCTCCCTCAGCTCAACTAAGAACACTGAATAAATCATGAGTGATTCATAATTCTTTTTGGGGGGGTGGCAGACAGGCTTCCGATACAGATGAAGTGTCTCTGATTAAAATCTGCTTATATTCACACACTGCCACTCTGACAGGCGGACAGACAAACCTGATCATAAATTCATGGAATAGTCTGCAATATTTGACATCTATTTATAGTCCCCAGTCACCTGTGATGTTGTTGATCAATATAAATCATTTTTCTATTAATCCTTCACCGCACACAATACTGAATGTCCTCTACATTTACCAGTTATAATAGAAGAAAACGGGGCCAAATGTATTTTGACACCAAAAGCATAACCAGGATGTAAAAGCCTATATAAAACCAATATCATGTCAGTGCCCTCGATCTTGACTATTGTGTATTTCAAAATACTGATCAAGCATCTTAATGAGTGGGGCGTAATGATACGCAGAACAAAATAGTCCAAGCAGAACAGCACGGCTATATCGAAGTGCTTGGTTGCATTTATTATAGACATTGTTATTTATTACCAATCAATAGTATCACAGCAGAAAGAGGAATAGGTGAGGGTAAAATCTAAACAATCTCATCCAGTGTTCATATTCATTGCTGACAGTGAAAGGCCTGAAGTTTGCACACTCTTCAGCGAGTGTACACAATAAAATGTAATATGTTGCGACAAAGATCAACTAACGCAGTGTAAATGAAAGGTGCCCGTCCTCTCTAACTAGACCCCTCCCCCCCCCATCTTATCTTCTCTTGTGTCTACCTTCCAGCGGTATGTGGGCAGGTTGCTCCTACAACAGCCAGACCTTCACAATAACATCTCATGTCAGCTAGGCTCGCATGCAGCCTCCACGCACCTTGTAAGTCAGGGCGCTCTGACCAGCAGAGGAGCCACCATATTAAGTTAGCTGAGGTCAGGAGACGCTTCAGGGAGGAATAGCGGCGTCTGATGACACACCTGACGCTCGTCTCCCACCTCGGAAAGAATAGTGAAGTTCAAAGCCTGTGGAGGAGGATCCTTATTAAGATCTCTCTCTTGGCACTTGGCACGCTGTGATAACCCCTCCCCCAAAGGCTGACTGGCACCCTTTGGCTTTCACACAATTTTTTTTAAATTTTTTTTCATTCATGTGTGTGAGCACATATACATTGTGTGTGTGACAGTGAGGTTGTGTGAAATAATTTTGAGAGAGCACACACACACTCAAACGCACACACAAGATGACACAACACGTATTCCTGTGTGTGCATGTGTGCGTGTGTGTTTGTGTGAGCGCATGTCTCAAAAGGTATGTGGGTCTAAGACAAAAGGACAATTCTGTCTCTATGGCAACAAGTGCGTGCAGGGTAGGGATTGGCGTAATTATTATGGAACGACAACAAAAGGTGTTTGAAGAGGCAAAAACTAAGCACAGAATTAAAATGAGTGTCTGGCCTGTATGTGCTGTAAGCATGTTATTTATATTCAAGCCTCTTATTTACTTTTTCTCATTGATTCTTTATGTATCTTCGGTTTGAGACACATTTAAAATCAGCAGTCAAGTCATGATAAAACACACATGCAGACCTTTAATAGCCATATTTTCCATACTTCCTAATATTCCCTAGGTCCCACATCACAAATCCATCACCTCTCAAAATCCAATGTGACAAATGGATAAACGATGTCAGGAAAATGGATTACATTCGTGTCAGTTGTGATGACTCTGGTCCCCGAGCAGCCGGTTCCGTTAGAGCCATAGTGATTAAGTCTTCCCACAGCAGCCAGACATACCAGAGAGACCTGCTGACCTGACATGTCTTCAATCCTCCAATAACTCGCCAAATCGTCTTGACAACCCTGAGGTCTCCCGTTGACCCGATGCTAGTGCTTTCAACATCAGGTCACTAGCAGACCAATAAAAACGAGCCTCGGCAGGTGTCAAAGATATCTTTCACGGACTGAAAAAGGAAAGCACCATTAGTGTCCAACGCAAAGAAGACCTTTGAACACTGACTAGTCATATAAAACACTATAATGAACAGCAAATTTTATGTGGATGAATGCATATGGATAGTGAGTGTCTAACAATATACTTTTGTTAAGAATTAAATTACGACTTATAACGAAATGGATTAATGGTGGCCGGTTATAAAAACGTTTGCAAGATTATTATAAAATAAGATTATTCCAATGAAATAATGATTATACGCATGCACATATACGCTGTTTGTGACTGGTCAGTTTTATTCTCAGTGTTACTGCTTGTAAACACATGCGATGTTAAAGGTATAGTGAGCTATTGCAAGCTAAACGTAAGCTAATACACTTTTTATCTGATTCAACAAATATCTCGCAAGAATGACTGACACTGCCTTTAAGCTGCCATGTTAGACCCATCCAACATGGCAGCTTCTGGGTTCATGTTCCTCATTTGGCCCATGCCCACACTTGCTTCCAATCCAGAGTCCCGTAAATCACACCCCCGAAACACTCTATGGCCGCAAGAGCACTGTAAACGAGTTGGGAAAATCCATTATACAGACAGGTCACACTGCTGATCACAAGTGAGAAATGCACGTGTCTTTTTGGGCGCAGAGCACACTGGCACACTGGCAGATATGCTGAGAGGAGCTCTGACACACGCATTAGCGAGCGCACTCTGTACAGTGGAGTTGACGGGCCGATAAGACCATGTGTGACTGTAGCAAAGAGCAAAGATGTGAGCAGCCATCATAGCAATAAAAACACAACACCCATCTGGTGGAGTGTTTTCATGCACAGATAAAGAGTGAATACAACCCCCAGACACGGTAGTCATTCAATTTATCTGACAGACCAGTTCTCACGCAGAAGGCGAATTGTGGCAGTTGGCTTGTAGTCTTATGAATACTACAGTATAGTATTGAGGCCTATATTGTATGCAATGCTGTTACATCTTTCAGCTGCTGTTCATACAACATTGATGTGTTTCAGAGCTTTTACAGACATGAAAAACATAACCTATATGATTGTAATGAAATACAATGATCACAGTGTGTGAATGTCTGAATCTATCTGCTGTGTTGCAGCGTACAGGAGGCTAAGCTCTGCACAAAGAGCAGACTGGGCTCCCCATGGAATATTCTCCTCCACATGAAAGCCGCCGGCATTAGTGTGGTGTTAATGAGAGATCCTAGCCTCCTTGAGAGAGGGCCATCTCTGCAGGGAAGATGCACGACCAAGTTCCTCTCGTTGACCAAGCTTTCTTACCACCTCATGGAGGGCTAGCGGACATGCTGCTAAGTAGCTGCTACACACTGAAGGAAGCAAGACAGCAAGGGAGATCAGGGTGATGAAATGTTCCTACAGCCAATTAGAAGTTAAGATGATGACATCAGAGAGGTACTTTTACAGATGATGTTCTAGCAAACATTACATCATGTTGGGCATAGAGTCACATGTTTTAAATAATAATATAATATAATAATAATAAACTTTATTTGTATAGCACCTTTCATACACAATGTGCAACTTAACGTGCTTTACAGTTAAAAATATTTTAACAAAGGATGAAGGGAACAAATTAAATTAAACAAAAAGAAATTAGAAACAATGGAAAACTAGGTAAAAGCCATGAAAATAATAAAAAACCTTATTGTATATACCCCCAGGAGGGGGTCCAGGTCCAGCTTCCTCGCTCACATTTGGATTTGGCTTGTTAGGAGGTAACCACGTCTCACTTGTGTTGGATTTACCTGTGATAACACCCTAATGCCTTAACACATCCAACATTCACTAGTACTGATTATTCAGATGGACACACCTCATGTTCCTTGGTAGGACCACTATGTCAAAATCGTAGTTATTTATATTTGAAGAGTTCAGATGCAAAAACCTCTAAGCACATCTGGAAAAAAAAGTTGAAATTAGCAATTTTAAATATAATTATTTATTAGATATCTAGTATATTTGTATTCACTCATTTCAAATGTATTACAAATAAAAGGTTGTTTGTCACTGAATAAAAAGTAATATCTTCCATAAATGTAACTCATTATTTAAATTTTTGCCACTTTAAAAACAAAATAGTTTTTGCATCTGAACTTTTCATTTGGAGGTGTGGCTCTGTTCTGGGAGCTCCCTTACTGTACCTTCCATGTGCATACATGGAAATCCCTTTGCATGTGCACACAATGAAAGCCACAAGCAGGGAGAGAAAACAAGGAGACCCCCCCCACGGGGTCCAGAACAGAGCAGGCCACAAAGACAGACATTGAGTAACACAGTAGGTGCAGAGGAAATAGGAGAGAGCTTCTACTTCCACTATGCATTATTTGTTCAGTTGTACTCGTTTGTGGTAGATTGTTTGTTGTGATCGGGGTTGTAACAAGCGGGGAGCGATACTGTTGTGATTTGAGCTCGAAGTTAGCAAGAATGACTGACCTATGACTGACCCTGCCTTTAATAAGTATAAGTAATGAATCATTTGCAAAAGCCAAAACAACACCTAGTCCTACAGCATATTCGATTTATCCTACACAGAAGAAAAAAGTTTGAAATAAGAGGCTTAAGTTAATCTGAGCAACATTCCCCAACGTTTGGGTTGCTACAGCAACAGAAATATAGTTCCTGCAAGATTTTTCCTCCAGCTGAGGGCAATCATTTGGAAATGTTTTGTTGACGGACAAGGGTCGATGATTGTTCGTCTTTGGTAGCACTCTTGACTTTATCCTCTTGTGCTTAATCTGTATGAAGTGTAGTAGCTGTGTGATGGCATGTGTGTGTGTGTGTGTGTGTGTGTGTGTGTGTGTGTGTGTGTGTGTGTGTGTGTGTGTGTGAAAATGTGCAAAGACAGAGTCCTGGTGTTCCATTTTCCCTTGTTCAGTTGTTCATTGATTATTGCTCTGAGTATGTGTACTTAACAAAGCCAAAGCTTCCCTCATCTTTCAGAGCGGACACACTCCAGTGGACACACTCATTATTCAGAGGAAACTAGGAGGTCTGTAGCCAGAGGCCTTGTGCTGGTCTTATTACTATCAGCCACTGGATAAATGTGTGAAGCACACACTCTCTCCCGCCATTATTTCCTCTTTCGCTTCTCGCCCTCCGCGCAAGACTTCTTCTTCTTTATTCTCCCTCTCTCCATCTCTCATGCGATTAGACGCATAGCTGCATTTGTGTTTGCTGCGAGACAGCTGTGCGTGTTTGTCTCGTTGAATTGGGACAAAGATAGCTTGCTTTCCATTCGATCAAGCGCATTTCTGTAGTTTAGTGATTAATTTGGTCTGGCCCTCTTCCAGTGCTGCCTTCCACATCATGTGTCACTGCTGCGTCTGTCAACGCAAAACCCATAACCGACTCACACTCATCTTTTAGTAAAAGCTTTTAGAGTTGCAGATTATACAATTATAAATATAAAATAATAGTATTTAGCAACATGCCATGACATTTCTGCAGAACTGTTGAATTTGTAATATTTAGTTTGCTGTCAGGAACATGTTAGTTTTGTTGTCTGCCCGTTTCATACTGTGATGACATCGTCATTGTCAGTCGACCAATTATGGCTCTCAGAAGAGTTAGGGCAGTTCTGGAGTCAGACAATCGTTGTACAAATTCAAATAAGCAAGCGTTGTTCACAAAAGGTGGACAGGCTAGCACAAAGAAAAAAAATCCAACTTTATTTCCTCATTAAAAACAGAGGTAACACCATCTTTGAAAGCCATTATGCTCAATATTACACTACGGTAAATATATGAATATACACATTTTTGTTTATACTGACTCATAATAAGTGTTAAAAATGTACATAGTGTAATTTAAAGCCTACAGTATTTGCAATGCCTATGTGGAATGTATAATGAGCAATCTGGGTAACAAGCAACTCTTTTGTGTAATAATCTTTTTCATGTGAGTCTGTGTATGGCAGTGGGCGTACTGTTTGACGCTTGTGTGTCACTATACAATGATGAAAGTAGGGATTGCTCTGTGTTTGGCGATACCAATGCGATGAGGTTATTATCTGATCACAGCACATGCGAGAAGAAGTTGTTTACACTTAACACTTACATGTGACATTTGCAAAGCCTCACTGGATAAGGTCAGCTGGAGGTGTAAGCCCAGGGATAGAGGAAGACAATGGGCATGTAATGAAACATACGAGCAGAGTTGGTGGAAAAGATCTGTCCCTGAAGAAAACTAATTTAAAGTCAAAGACTATTCAAATCACAAAAGGAATATACATTTGAGCAAAAAGGAGGTAAAATGAATGCGAGATAGACAGATGCCAAATGTTCAGAGGGAGAGAACAGCTGCACATGCGTGCAAAGCCTTAACTCTCGAAAAATTGTTGTTGCTGCTCCTAAATTAGCTAGCCAGATTTTCAGATGCGTAAAATGAAAGTGCACAGCAGGAGCAGATATCGCCTTGCAAATCATGCTGGATTGCTTTATGCAGCCAGAACATCTGTTACAGTTATAATACAATATTTATCTGCTCCTCATACTCACATGTATAGTTTTCCCTTTGATTCACTGCAGCATGCGTACTCAGCTGGCTCCGATGTTTAGTGGAGTAATAATGCAATGTATATGTTGGATGGGTGAGGACGGAGGACCTGACCTGTCCAAATGGAAAACAGGCCAAACACCTGGATACACAACATATGCCAGGGTCCCGCTATTCCTTTTTCTGGAAATAGAGAAACGATGCAGAACCAGCGTCAAATATTGCATACTGTAGCTACAGTACAGCTATGGATGAGACAAAATAGCTGGCATATTATTTACTAACGCTGATGTAAGGAATGCAACACAATAGAATCATCCATGATGGACTCATGCATACAGCACAAACCATTTCACTGCTTAATTGAAGCCTGGGAGCGATCCTGTAGAATCTTGACAACGTGTTAATGTTGATGTGCAGTATACTGTATGTATATCAATCATAACACTGTGTCAGGTAACAGTATCAGCGCCAACGTCTCCCCAGAAGATTGGATGAATAATGCTGTTTCGCCATCTGTTGTCTGAGCAGTAAATCCTTCCCACAGATTTACATGCGCCAAGGTTTCTATGTGCGAGTTTACACATGGGGTAATTATAAACGTACAGTACCAGTGTAACCCAGTGCATCTTTAGCAGGACTGAATTTTGCTCATCGTCATCTTCATCCCGTGCAACTCTATCTCTCTGCCCTGAGCCCGTTCTGGTTCCTGGCTATTTCAGGAGCGCCGGCATCGCATTACGACACTTATACTTCCCAACAGCAGGAGGTTCACTGACCATCGCGCACTGGACTCAAAGGGATGATAATCTTACAGAAACCCAGATCGCTGTGGATTGAGTCGCAGGCCAACCTTCTGTCAGCAAACCTTAATGCTGTTTGCAACTGATTTTCACATTCATTAGCACAATATCTCTCTGTTTTTAAAACAAAACAACACGAACACGTTCAGCTGTAAATGCATGAAGCTTTCATAAATAAAAAGTATTTTGTCTTAGAATATTTTATTTTTAGGTGGGTCGACAGTAAAACAAGCACGTGCACTCTAAGAATGCATGAGTGTGTGCTGCGTGTACAAGGCAGGACACACAGAAAAGTAAGCAACTAACAACACAAAAGGAGGTAGACTTAAGAAAAGTAATAGTTTTTTGGGGGGAGGATTCAGAGACAGTGTCTGACACTTTAAAATGTAATTATTATTTCTTGTTTAAAAAGAGGACATTCACATCCTCATTGTTGTAAAATGTATGATATTATGCCTAGCTACTTTTGTCCGCTGGATTTAGCGTCAACGAGGTCATTTTAGGCCATAAACGTGTCACATGACACCAGCAGTGCAATACATGCGTTCTGCAAGGCAACATGGCTTTGTTCAATATCTATATCACATTCCCCATCTGACACAATGCAGTTGAAAAGTGCTACCTGATCCATGGAGAAAAAGCAGTGCATTCTTGGAAAAGAAGATACCCTGTTTGGCGTACATACAGTAGGATGACTAAGGCAGAATGTTTAGTGCTGATTTAATTATTTACGTTGAATCCAGCATTCCGGTAAGACAGAAATGAGACTGCATAGTGTGTTCAAAATTATGACTCATCATGGTCTAGCTAGCTAAAGCAGCAGCATATTTTAAAGGTACACAACTCAATTGCTATGCATCATCCCCAGAACTCCAAATGTCAGCCATGGTTTACTGATTATGTATAGTAGATATACTGCAAGTGTATCTCCATTTGATGCCTCATCAGATTAACCATTTATAACGCATGGTATTTATTAAGTATACAAAGTTTAGAGAAAATGAGATTTTAAGAGAAATTGTTTTAGACGGTGACAGTAGCAAATCCCAGGTCCAACGACGCAGGTGTCAAGTGACCTGGGCTGGATATTGGCCATATTAGTTTTGGTGTGCATAAACACAACACAGGCCTGCACTAACACTACACCTACAGATATGTTGCAATCTAGGCATTGTTAGGCTGACAAAGACTGAACACCAGTCAAATGAAGATAATCAGGAGGACAGTATGCTCCCCTGTGGTTTTCAGATGTGCTTGATGATGGATGGTTGGATTTTTACATCTTTGCTGTTAGCAGTAGACCATCAGCAGGACAGAAATAAAAGCACTATAAAATATCCAATAAATAAATGAACATAAATGTATTTGTCACTACTATTTCTGTAACATAACGGTTTATTATCTTAAAATTTTCATATCAAGAGTATGATTCAGAGGCCAGTGCTGGGCAGACATCTATTGTACAAGAAATCTTTACATATGTGAGATTATTAATAAGGATTTAGGGCTTTAAATTATTATTTATTATTTCTGTATTTAAAAGGCCCCCCCCCCCCCCCTAATTTGCAAATTATCTTATCCAGGGGTCTATTTCTGCTCTCACTCGCTGTTAATACTCATAAATAGCTTTGTAAATTACATTCTCTATTGCTACACAACAATAATACCTTCTGTTGTTTGCCTATTTTATGTGGTTTGACATCCTGAGAAACCCCTACACTCCTGGCTGGCTGCTTTCTATGTAGGTCACAGTGCTCTTGAGGAGACATATGGGCCAAGTTTAACTTGGCTGATTGATTTCCACACCATTATTCAGCCATGATCGCAGGACTGTTTGCTGGATTTCCATAAGTGTCCATAAAACCCTCAGGAGGTGTACTATGCCATATGGAAGCAAGGACTCCAGCAGTCTGCAGGGCCTAATAGAGCTGAGAGCAACCTGTACTTGGCAGGCCTTTTCATAGCACAGCCATCTTTGGTGGGATGTGTGGAATATGGTATACAGTTTAGGTCAACCTTGTACCAGACATCACACAAAGTCACATTGTTCCTTCCACTAAAAAGATTCAGGTCTGGGGAAAACAGTGTCACATTTCAATAAACAGGAGCTCAGAAATGTTGTTACGATATTGTTAAGAGATCAGGTTCAACATTCCCGGATCGAGACAGACTTGTACAGTATGCTTGCAGTAATTGTACTGGTTTAGACTGCTGGAAGGTAGCAGGTCAATTTGATATAACAGTATATCTTAAAAGACAGACAAAAACAAAGAGTGCATTCTAAACAAGATAAATGCTATCCTATAATTTTTTATTCATTGTGCTCTCCTTAATGAAACTGTAGGGGGATTCATATTTCCATTACACATTTTACCCATAACAGCATGCTAATTACCAAAAAGGCTAAATGGCAAATAGGTCATTTTCAGATATTGTACAAGATTCTTACCTAGTGTTAGACATGATTGTCAAATATGCCTACAGGTACAGTAGTCCACCCATGAACTTTCGACTGGAAGTCGAATATACTAATCACTCGCAATCCTGCATATACACGTACACATCTACACTTGCTGTTAGCATTAAGCCTCTTAAAGATACATACTTTTAGAAAAGGGAAACATATAACTAATTTGTTAATCATTAATGTCTACTATAGGATTCACACAAAGAGTATTTGTCTATATTTGACTATTTAACAACATTGACCTTGTCCTCCAAGTACAATCAATGTTATAGATGATTGTGTATTCAGCACCTTGGAGAGCACCCTAAATGCACTACATACGTACATCAAACACATTTTCTTTAGTGGTTTGCTTCAAAGTATAACAAATTTACATATTGTATCACATGTGTAGTGTAGTGTAGTGTAGTTTTCAAGTAAACTTGAAAATAAAATAACATGAAATAAGTGAATTTTGTCTCGGTTACCTAGCTAAATGGGGGGAAGGATGCTGTTTTCGGTGCAGTGCTCAGTTGCCACTATGAGGAGGGTGTTTTATTAGCCATGCTATTTTCAATGTAAACATTTTAATGAAAAATTGTGAGTTGAAATAGGAAAAGTAAGACCTATGCTATATAGGTTATTCCTTTATTTGATGAGGAATAGCTATTCAAATATTAAAAGTTCAGTTGTGAAGTGACCCCCCATCAACCACTTAAACAAGAGGAGAAAACGTGTACTGGTAGCCTACAGGACTTACATGCTCTTTTTTTTCCCCGACAGGGGAAGGGCGGTCAGAGGGCCACGGTTCGCTATGTGTGGCAGTAGGTGCACATTTACAGTATACCACTGCTGAACATATACAGTAGCTGGTTTCTTCCGTTTCCACTTTAAAGTGATATGTCTAATATATTTAGTTTAAAACATTCAAAAACCAACAAACATTATAAAGGGAGTTTTAAATATATGTGAAAGACCTCTATGAAAGCATTGTAGAGATATTTTCTGAAATGAACAGATGGCTCCGGTCCGTAACCTTGTAAAACCACTTTGTATC
The DNA here is from genome assembly GCA_025399935.1 of Amblyopsis rosae. Classification (NCBI taxonomy): domain Eukaryota; kingdom Metazoa; phylum Chordata; class Actinopteri; order Percopsiformes; family Amblyopsidae; genus Amblyopsis; species Amblyopsis rosae. The sequence goes on along the minus strand of JAODTR010008405.1, from coordinate 5,160 downwards.
CTCAAGGGACAAAGTGAGTCACTAGCTTCCAGGCTGCCCTCTTTAACCAACACAAGAAGAAGAAGGTGTGTGCGCTACTGTAAATACAGCCATGGCTGAGAGCTACTGCCTTCTTGCATCCCGTTGCCCTACTGTTCTAAGTAAATTAAAACAATTTCTTTCCAGCAAATGTCTTAATCACACAAATATTAATTAATTAATATTAATTAATAATATGTTCACTGACCACTGATTGCACAAACATGTGAAGTCTGAGTGCAGCCTATTGTCTAAATGCTGAAGTCATATAAAACATAACTTTTCGACAAATCTGTTAATTTCACTGTTTTAGTGAAACTAGCCTGGTTAGCCAGATCGCTATATATCCAATGCACTGGAGACGCTACCACTGAATATGATACAAAAGCTTGTCGCAACCTAAATGGATTATGCTTGATGCTGATTCAAAGTTTCTTTTAGACTGGTACGTAAACCACTAAATGCAAATGGTGCATAATGACCTTGTTGGCCGTTAATCTCATGTGTGTGTGCGTGTGTGTGTGTGTGTGTGTGTGTGTCTGTCCGGCAGAGCTTGACCGTGTCCCCAGCACACGGGTGCTCTATACAGCTGTGTAGACATGGGGGTAGCCTATAGGTTGGGGTTCATCAAATGTTCCTTGTTATTGTTTCGCCATGCTGCCACTGTGTGTGTGTGTGTGTGTGTTCTGTTATCTGTCAGCCGGCCTTCTGCGTGCATTAAGCGCCGTGCAAAGCTTGTTCTACTTTTTCCAGTTTTTTGTGTTTCTTGTCGTTTGGACTGCATTCTGCCTCCGACACATTACAGTTGCCTGCCAACCATAGCATGCCACTCAATATACCGTTGATACTGTTTGACTGATGTTTTCATGTTGATCTCTTGCTCAAAACTAGCCAGCCACACAGGAATATTCTAAAATAGCAGTGTTGTCTGCTCGCAGGTTTGAGCAGTTTATTTGAAACGTGCTGTTATTAAGTAGCCTATTAGACTGTATGTGGACCTAATCGGCGATAATGGAGCAGACACTCTGAAGGGGAGGTTGAAGTAAGGACACCACAATCATCTGGTGAAATGGTGACCCCTAATGGTTTGGAGAAGATGGCCATTTTATACTCATACCACCTTAAATGCAAAATGTGACTTGCTCAAATCCCTGTGGTGACTTGGAACACTGTCTGGCTTTGCATCGCGAGGGAGGCAAGCAGGCACAGGCTCCCAGGGTAGAGTGATTGTAATGCTACACACACAATCAATTACAGCATGTGTTGGAACTACAGGAGAGACGTATTGTCAGCAGTGGTGAAACCCAATGTGCTTGTAAACCAACAAAACGTGTCACACATCAAAATAAAAAGAAGGTATTTTATAGTGAAGACAAATGTCCTTTTTACTGTATTAGCACATGGACACGAGGAGGAAATGGAGAACGACAAGTCTGTCTATTTGTCTCCTAATTACCATTGTTTGCTTACTTAATTTCCCAGGGCAGCACTCTGCAGATGGTCACCATTAAACTGTTTAATAAATTCAGCTGTTCAGACATCATTATCCCAGAATGTGCATACGCAATTTGCATACATCCAGGATAACCACGCCTGCCTGTACGCTCAGGTCAATGCGCAATCTTTTGCATGCTTGAATCTGCACATATCGTGCACATATTATTCATATTGTACATTAGCATCATAGAGTATACCCACAACCAAACACCAACCATGTAGACAATATAAATATTTAAACATATATAAACTTCTTCCAACAATACAACATATTGCAGACCTGCGTGTGACATGTTACCTCTTAAGCCTGACACAGAATATAATGTTGATGTTAATAATGTTATGTGATGTATAAAACATTATTGTTTGAAACATGACACACATACAGTGCTCAGTGTACATACGTGTCACATACGTAGAATTGTAATTTTTTTCTGTGCGGCCTTCTGCTTTTAATATCAATTGATTGATAGATATTGTAGTTAGTAAACACTGGTCTTGAAAACGTAAGCCTCTATCTTTTAATCTTTATAGTTCAAATGTTATGTATGTGAGCATAGGCGTAGGTTTGGGTGGTGATGCTGTGGACGTGTCCCTACCAATATTCAGTTGAATCATGACAGTTAGATATTGTTTATGTTTCTCTCATCTCTCTTATCTCCGCAATACCGCACTGTGAAAAACTAAACATTAATGCCAATGTCATAGCATCAGCCAAATATAATACAATAAAAAGAATCACACTGCCCCTTATGGCGCGGCGAGTTGTTATGGCAATGTCTTTCCGTATGTTCAGTTACTGTACGTCGGAATTCAGAATAGTCACATTCAAGTTAAAACAAGTTGATACCAGAGAGAATGGAAACATATTTTAGTATTATAGAGAGTTATATTAGATTGCCTTTAAAATGGATATTCAAATAGATACTGTATTTTATCTAACTTGTTTTAATGCTATTAACTTGATAGCATTCGTGTTGCCATATAAACCGTATATTATGTATTGTGGGGTGCACGCTGGTATGTGTGAATGGAAGCCCGTTCCCGTCATCAAATAATGATTAAATTAAAAGCCAGCAAACCCTGACGTCAGTAGACCCTTTTCACATGCCCGATTCTGCCTCTTTACATAGGCTACTGGCACCAGTGTTCTGGTCATAACAGGGTTGTTTAACCCTGTTATGCAGCAGCTGGCGCAGTATGGAATATTGGAAGTCTTGCGATTTATTTACTTGATTTACTTACTGCAGTTTTCACCCCAGATAATGTTATTATTTTCCAGCAGTTTTCATTGACTGAGGGCAAAGCTGGATAAAGCCATGGATATACCAAGCCATTTCACGAAATTAAGTTATAGGCTAATGTTGTACGTTATACCAAATACCAAAGTAATACCAAAGTCCTTATAGGCACCTCTATATAATGTCAATGAAAACAAGGTGGGGCTTTTTATATAAGAAAACATCTTGCAGCCGCTGTGGTTTCTGCCAGTTTTAGTTTCCAGTGTGACTAACACGGACATGTGGAAAGTGTCCCAATAAGACATTGATGCTGCTACATTTTTCTGAAAGCTGAGATTCTAGGCTAAAAGTTGTACCTATCAATGTTCAAACGAAAACCTACGCCCTTGTAGGAGAGTAAACCAACATAGAGTACATAACATAATGTAAACATTAATATAATATAAGAATAATCAGCAGTATACAAAACTGTTACAAAACAAGTACAGTCACCATGAGCAAACGTTTACAAAAGAAATAATGCAAAACACACGCACACACACACACACACAAAGCATGAAACAATTTTGTTGTTTTTCAAGGCAAGCTTTCTAAAGCACATAACACTGTAATTCTTGTGTGTAGTTGTGAGCAGTGTGTGAACGGTGTGTGCATGCATATGTGCTTTCCAGGAAATGGGTTGGGGGGGAGAAAAAGCACAAGAAACCCCTCCGCCACCACACTCCCAGACAATAACATAAACACTACACAGAAATACGTTTATATATTTTTGGACTTCACTACGTTATAAACTACGTTATAAACCACAGAACCCTATTAATCCTCTAGGGAGAAGGTCTGCCTCTTTCACATATAGCTGCAGGTGTGTCATTATGGTGGTTACTTTAATACTGCGACAGGTCAACACATCTCAGAGGCACTGTACCTGTTCCAGCTGCGTATAAAGATGTCTGCACGTTTCATTTAACTGGATGTGTCCCTTGGTGAGAGAGATTGTGTTAAGCGGTTATGTCATATGCAAACACATATGACACAAAGAGGGCAGACAAAATTATTATTGTGTTCATTGTGTACTTAATGTCCAAGTTCATATACAACGGGTGGATGAACAATAACCAGCAAGCTGTAGCACTATATATATATATATATATATATATATATATATATAGAAGGCATGAGCTTTAATCACAAATTATTAACTACTGTCTTCTTGCAGTCATAAAAAATACAAAAACATAATAACAGTTATTAAGTATCCTAAACTGTTACTTTTTGCATTTCAGCATGGTAGACACATAGCCTACTGTACTGGTCTGGATTAAAGACCTGAAAAGCCACTGCACTGATGTCTGACATTAAACTGCAGAGTTCTTCTCTGTATTATTTACTACAGTGTTGGTTGGTCAAGGTAGAGATGCTTGTGTTATCTCTTTATATGGCAAGGACCCATATTTGGTCACCTCCCTGAACATTCAAAATGGCGTTGCCACGCTTCTCTGTGAGGTAGTATAAACTCATGGAATTCTCGCAGCCATTCACAGAAAACAAGGCTACATCACAGTTAGTTACACCAAGGCATCTGACCAATCAGGAGTTGCCCGGAGCAGTGTACTTTTGGAATTCAGAAAATACGCTTTTACATTTCTACCTATTCTGACTGCATGATGAGATAGCCATTGTTTTAATAGGATTTCAATAAATTAATTAAATCTGTTCATGAAAAATGAAGGTACTATATTTGATCATATGCCCTATTAGGGGTGTATTGTTTTTAGAAAAAGCTCATTGTGCTTAGTAAGATATACATAGTATTAACACTTTTTCTTTTTAAACAAATAATGCATTATAACTTAGGACAATTATTTAATAGTGCAGCTGCTTCACTTCATAAAGTACAATGAAGCAGTTACCTAAGAGACTGGACTGGAGTTTGACATGTGAAAGAAAGAAAACATTAAATACATTTAAAACAATACTAGCTTAGGTGGACAAACATTTAAATTGTTCTTAAATAATAAGTACAAATATATCATTAATAAATATTCTTAGATGTATATTTTAACGTTTTAAATTTAAAGTTTATGTATTTTTCTAATATTATATATATATACACACTTTTTGGAAAAAAACTTACCACAGTAGGGCACGGAACCATATATGGTCACTTTGTTGACCTTGATTTGCAGCATAACAATGTTTCATTTTGTAAAAAGTGACAACAGTAATAATGTATTGTAATATCCTCACCAATCCTGTTTTGTGATATTCATGGACAAGACATGGAGGTGTTGTCGTGGTGGGGAAGGGTTGTGGTTCGGTGAACTGGAGATCTCATCGCTGCTTTTTGCAGATAATGTGGTCCTGATGGCATCATCGGTCCGTGACCTCCAGCACTCACTGGATC